>ML312696.1:0-161767 GCA_005239505.1 Nicotiana paniculata
CCAGCTGATCAGGTGGTGGTGCGTATATAACGCCGTAACCTTTTCCCATATCCCATTTACATAAATTAACATATATACGCGTATATAATGCCATATGTTCATGGGTCAATGTGCATATGTAAATGCATGAAATGCATATGAAATACGTCAATAAAATCTTTCGGTACGTCATACGGCCATTATGCCTCTGATTAATATCATGAAATAAACTTTACCAACATACGTATTTTCGAGACCCATGAACAGAAGATAATAATAATTCTCATGGGGAATCAAGAATATAGACACCNCCCTGAGATAATTCTGTTGACAATCCCTCTAATACACGTAAATTTCAACAAAGCACGTGATGACAAGGTCAGAGTAGGAAGAAAATCATATGGATATTTCCTAAAAAAAATTCCTAGTCACTGAATCATAAGCGATCTGATTTTCAAAATTTTCATATTGAAATAGGCAAAAATAAATTTGCTAAGACCTCTGCCAAAATGATCTTATCCTGAATTGAGACCTCCCAAAAAGTACAATTGTATTTTTATTTTGTCAATTCTCGTAACATCAAAAGAGAAAGAATAAAGAAACAAGGTAAGCTTGGCAGGGACTTATAAATCACAAAGACAACATTAAAAGCATTAAAGGAGAGAATGTTCAAGTTGAAAACATTAAAATCAATAGTATAAACTATTGAAATGGAGAAATCTTCTAAGGATTTTTTTTGCTAAACAACGTTATTATGTCTTAGCCAAGAATTTCTTCCAAAATTGACACCTAGCAAGATTATCTAAGAGTCACGTAAAGACACTTATGTTGTTGCCACCTTTTGGGAGGATATCCTTATCCAATAATTAACCATTAATCATCTTACTTAATTGTTAATCTCCCATTAAAATTAATAATTATCTAATTATCCACATAATTAGGAATTTCCTCCAATTACTTAAAATACTACTCACTTTTAATACCCTTTGTACACCTTACTATCATGGTCATGTGGTACCTTATATGGGAATAGTCCATAAATGTCGGGTATTTTAGTTCGGGCTGTATTTTATCCCAACCTGACAAATTTCGACGAAATTCAATTTCTTCGATTTACTTACCCTCTCACCTTCACGAATTTACTCATAACTTGTTTTAAATAGCATAATACTTATAATCCCAAAATAATCTCATTCCCGAACTTACGTCGATTAAATTACGACGAAAATTTAACGTACGAAAACATGGGGTGTAACAGAACCCTCGGGAATCTCAAGTCTCTGAAGAAAACCTCCCGGCCTTCGATAATCATACATTACCTGCTGACAATTTAGGCATCGAGCTACATACTCCACTATGTATTTCTTCGTTCTCCTTCACCAATAGTGCTGCCTCAAAATATGATATATCTTAGCGGCACCCAGATGAATGGAGTAACACGAACTGTGGGCCTCTTGAAGAATCAACTCACGTAACCCATCCACATTGGATACACATAATCGGACCTACATCCGCAACATACCTTTCATCCCAAATAGAAACCTCCTTGGCATCGCCATGCTGAACCGTGTCCTTAAGGACAAGCAAATGAGGGTCGTCATAATAACGCTCTATGATGTGATCATATATAGAAGACCGAGAAATCACGCAACAAAGAAATCAACTGGGCTCTAAAACATTCAATCTAACAAACTGATTGGCCTAGTCCTGAACAACTAATGCTAATGGCCTCTCCGTTGGCGGTAAATATGCTAAACTGCCAAAGCTTTCTGCCTTGCGACTCAAGGCATCGACCACCACATTGGCTTTTCCGGGATGATATAAAATGGTGATACATAGTCCTTAAGTAAATCTAACCACCTCCACTGTCGCAAGTTAAGATCTTTTTATTTGAACAAATGTTGTAGACTCTTGTGGTCGGTAAAGACCTCATAAGCGACACCATACAAGTAGTGCCGCCAAATCTTTAATGCATGAATTATGGTTTCTAACTCCAAGTCATGAACCCGATAATTCCTTTCACGGGTCTTTAGCTGTCTAGATGTGTAAGAACTTACCTCATCTTCTTGCATCAACTCAGTGCCAAGGAAAACATGTGATGCATCACAATAAACAATATAAGATCCCAAGCCCGTAGGGAACACCAAATCTAGGGCTGTAGTCAAAGCAGTCTTGAGCTCTTGAAAGCTCGCCTCATGCTCCTCGTACCATCCGAAAGGAGCACCCTTTTGGGTCAATCTAGTAATAGGTGCATCAATAGAGGAGTAACCCTCAGCGAAATGGAGATAATACTTGGTCAAACCAAGGAAGCTCCGAATCTCGGTAGTTGCAGACGATCTAGGCCAACTCTGCACTGCTTCAATACTCTTCAGATCTACCTTGATCCTCTTACTTGATACCACATGACCTAAAAAGGCCACCAAATCAAGCAAGAATTCACACTTTGAGAATTTTGCATACAACTTCTTCTCTCTCAAGGTTTAGAGCTAGATCGTCAAATGCTACTGATGATCTTCCTTACTGCGGGAGTACACCAAGATATCGTCAAAAAACACAATGATGAATGAATCCAGATATGGCTAGAGCACACTATTCATCAGGTACATAAATGCTGATGGGGCATTGGTCAACCTAAATAAAATCACAAGGAACTCTTAGTACCATATCGTGTAAGCCATGTAGGCCATGCTCTTCGCGAATGCGTCAGGATTCACGCTAATGCGACGAACACATGACACCAATGATATAAAACATATTCAAAACGGGATTTCTCCCATTTTTCGTAAACCTCTTATTTGAGTTCGGCCAAGAGGCGATTTCGAAGAGAAAACTCAACACCAATTCATAGGTTTGTGCACTTTAACTCATTTTCTTCCATTTCTAAAATCACCCATTAATTTCTAGCCCTAATATTTGTTCTTCCATGGTAGTAAACTAGGGGCTTAGGAAGAATTGGGGGTTTTTCTTAAATTAAGGATTTAGACCTTAATTTGAGGTCAGATTTTGAAACAAATTTCATAATCGAGCTCGGGGGTGAATGGGTAAATGGATTTTGGTACAAACCTAGATTTTTAAATTTAGCTTAATTGTTTTAGTTGTCAAAATTAATTGAAATTGGCTTAAAGAACCTCTAACATTGGTTTACGTAGCAAGTGAAATGTTAGGCGCCATCACGGTCCTGAAGGTGGGAATTCCATGTCATGACACGTATACAGACAATAACTGACAGAAGAAGGAAAAACAAAAGAACAAGAAATGTTCCCACCAAAACTCTTTGAAGCATGAGATAAACAACAAGAATCACAACGAGGTACTGCCTCGTGTACAATAAGAACCACAATCTAGGTACCGCCTTGTAAATCAAGAATCACAACCGAAGTACAACATCGTATTCACATTTCTCAATTCTTAGTCTTTATTTATACCGCCGCGTGAGCCTTACATTTAAATTGGTTTTGAAAATAGTTTTATCGAAATAGCTACATGCATTTTAGCTCGCCTTACGATGCCGCGTGGCTTTACGTAATCCCCTTAACAACTCGCACGACAAGCGCCCATATATCACAACTTGCAAACCATCAACAATATCAATGTTTCCACAATAATAGCCTATGGCTCTGCTGTCACGACCCACAATCCTAACTGAGGTCGTGATGGCGCCCAACAAAAGGGTCAGGCAAGCCGAATCTCAACGTACTAAAGGTTCCTTCTTATTAGATTAAACACTTTAAAATATACTCAGTTTTTAAAACTTAAAACATGATTCGACAAGGATAAATAGCCATTTTGAATCAAAACAGTCATGAAGAGGAATGAGCCAATATATACATATACAGACCCGTAAAGCCAAAATAACAACTACTTGTGTGCCAGGAACTAGTGTCACAAGTCCTACGGGCATACTAACAGAATATACAAAACATAATATACAATCCCACTGTCTGAAATACATAGACGGGAAATAAGCAAAAGAAAACTCCATGGTGCTGCCAAGGATCGTCAGGAGAAGCAGCTCACCATGAAGTCGGGTCCAACGAAGATCAGAATCGAGCTCCTGTCTGATAACCAGATGCACCAGCCTCAGAACCTGTACAATTAAGTATAGAAGTACAACATGAGTACATAAACAAATATGTACCCAGTGAGTATCCCGCCTAAAGTCAAAGAGGTAGTGACGAGAGTTCGATTTGACACTCACTAAGGTCTAATAAAATGATTAGCAATATATAATATCAGTAATGGGCATACAAGGATGATAAAAGCAATAAACATTTAAGATAACAGTAATTCAAATAATACTGGAGGTAAATATACAATTTCCACTTCATTATTCTTTTCCTTTCTTTAAAAATATATATATCTGAACATTCAAAATCCATAAAAGAATTTTTAACAATTTAACATGCGCATACAGGATAAGGACAACTGGCCTGAGCCATCATAATGATCATTTCTATGCATTGCCGAGGGTCGAACGGCCCGAACCATAATATATATCCTTCAATCTCGCCGTGGCGTACGACCCGCTCCCATGAGAGGGGGAAATAACACTCCGCTCGTGGAATGTTAATTGCGAAGCGGTCACATGCACACACAATCCACACATTTATTCTTCATCAATTACTTTTCGTGGAAAATTCTTTAAAATTTCTTAAATTCCATGATCTCAGGAAAACAAGCCGCATGTAACATTAATTCGCTAAGCATATAATTTATTTCAAGGAAAACATAAAACATGGTGTAAGCCTAACTACCCGGACAAAACAATAATAGCCGCTACGTACGGACTCTCGTCACTTTGTACGTACGTAGCCCCCACAGTTATCACATATATCATTTAAATCACCTAGGGGGACAGTTCTCCCTTACAAAGTTAGAAAGGAGACTCACCTCGTGCAGAATCTATGCTGGACCAAGAACGCGCCCAAAACTCCGAACTCTACACCAGAGGACTCGAAACTAGCCAAATGTTATACAAATACATTAATTTATGTTCAAAATATGATAATTATCATACTCCTTTAGTAAATCCACCATTCTTGAAGAAATTCTAAAATCTAACCCCGGGCCCGCATGCTCGGATTCCAAAAATTCTCGAAGGTAACACTCACCCATAGCCTAAGGTTCATTAATATACGATTTTTACTTGATTTCATAGCTAATTCACGGGTAAATTCTCAAATTATCCAAAGCCTTAGGTTACTACCCAATTCTTGATTTTTCACTAATTAGGTGATTAGATTCCACTAGGAATTCATGCATTAACAAATCTTGAGATGAAATTTACTTACCTTCTAGGGGTCGGGTCGTGGAGTCTTTTTCCCAAGCTCTCAAAGTGTTTAATGGAGGAAAGAGTGAAGAAAACAATGAAAAATCCCGTATTTAAGAAACACACTGTCTGACAGTGTTTCCGCACCTGCGGCTCGAGGACTGCACCTGCGAGCAAAGGCTCGCACCTGCGGAGATGGACGAGGAAGCCTGGGCCCGCACCTGCGGCTCCTCTCCTGCAGAACTTTGTCCGCACCTGCAAGAAATGGCCTCCCCATTGGGGGTCGAACCTGCGAGGCTGGGACCGCAGGAGCGGTCCCGCACCTGCGACTGGGCAACAGCACTTGCGGTCATAACCAGAACAAGTGCATCAACAGCTATTTCAGCTGGTTTTTAGCCTCGTATGGTGTCCTGGAGGCACCTAGGCCCACCCGAGCCCCCGTCCAAATATACCAACAAGTCCCAAATCATACCACAAACTCGCTCGAGCCTTTGGAATACCCAAAACAACGCTAAACCTCAAAATCACACCTCAAAGCCCCTATAACAAAACTTAAGAACTTTAAGTTTTCTTGACTTCGCTAACAACACGCCGAACCAATCTATACTACTCGGAATGACACCAAATTTTGCAGGCAAGTCATAAAGGACCTAACAGAACTATTCTCGGTCTTGAAATTCCGTTCAGACATTGATAACACAAAACACGTCCCAAACCCTAATAGGAACTTAAGGAACTTCTTTTTTCAATATTAGGTGTCGAAACGCTCCCCGGTCATCAGAAACCCATTCCGAACATACGCCTAGGTCCGAAATCATCATACGAAGCTACCGAAAGCGACGAAACTCGATTCCGAGTTCGTTAGCCAAAATTTTGACCGAAATCAAACTTAGCCTTAAAGGCCAACCTTAAGGAACCAAGTGTTCCAATATTGCTCTAAACACTTCTGAATCCCGGACCACCTGTCCCCGCAAGTCATAAATCACAATAAGCCGCTATGAGAAGTTTCATTTAGGGGAACAACGTCCGATATCACAAAACGACCGGCCGGGTCATTACATTCTCCACCTCTTAAACCAACATTCGTCCTCGAACGGGTCTAGAATCTTACCTGAAGTGCTGAATAAGCGTGGATATCTGCTCCACATGTCCTCCTTAGACTCCTAGGTCTCCTCTTCAATTGGTTCGCCCTTCCACTGGACCTTTATGGCAGAAACTCTCTTGGACCTCAACTAGCGGTCCTGTCTATCAATAATAGCAACTAGCTCCTCCTCGTAGCCCAACCTCTCATCCAACTGAATAATTCTGAAATCAACCACGTGAGAGAAGTTGGCATGGTATCTCCGGAGCATGGATACATGAAAAACTGGATGAACTCCTGATAAACTGGGAGGCAAGGCCAGCTCATAAGCAACCTCCCCAACTCGCCTCAACACCTCGAAGGGACCTATAAACCTTGGGCTCACCTTGCCCTTCTTCCCAAACCTCATAATACCCTTCATAGGCGAGACTTTCAACAGGACCCTATCTCCCTCCACAAATGATACATCACGCGCCCTCTGATCCGCATAACTCTTCTGTCTGGACTGTGCTGTGCGGAGCCTATCCTGAATCAACTTCACTTTCTCCAAATTATCCCTCACCAGGTCAGTTCCATATAACTTAGCCTCGCCAGGCTCAAACCATCTGATAGGAGAACGACATCGCCGACCATACAAAGCCTCAAATGGTGCCATCTCAATGCTGGACTGATAACTATTATTGTAAGCAAACTCAGCCAAAGGCAAGAACTAGTCCCACTGACCTCCGAAGTCAATCACACATGCCCTGAGCATGTCCTCCAATATCTGAACTGTACGCTCCGACTGACCATCAGTCTGAGGGTGAAATGCTGTGCTGAGATCTATCTTGGTACCCATCTCACTATGCAATACTCTCCAGAAGTGCGAGGTGAACTGAGGACCTCGATCTGATATAATAGACACAGGCACACCGTGCAACCGGACTATCTCCCGAATGTAAATCTGGGCCAACCTCTGAGAAGTATAAGTAGTAGCCACTGGAATGAAATACGCCAAGGTCTGAGGCAACCCATCCACGAAGTCTATAGTGATACGCTCCCATTTACACTCAGGAATGGGCATCTTCTGAAGTAAGACTCCTGGCCTCTAGTGCTCATACTTAACCTGCTGACAATTAAGACACCTAGTCACATACCCCACAATGTCCTTCTTCATTCGCCTCCACCAGTAATGCTGCTTCAAATCACGATACATCTTCGTAGCACCAGGATGAAATGAATACCGAAAACTGTGTGCCTCCTCTAGAATCCTCTCCCTCAGGCCATCAACATTAGGAACACATAAGCGGCCCTGAAGTCTCAGAACACCATCCTCGCCAATAGTAACCTCCTTGGCCCTATCCTGAACCACTGTCTCCCGATGCTCTGCTAAGCACGGATCATAGAACTGTCGTGCCTTAATCTCCCCTAATAACGAAGACTGAGAAACCACATGTGCAAGAAATCGATGAGGCTATGAAAGGTCTAATTTCACTAGGCGATTATCCAAGGACTGAATCTCCAAGGCTATAGGTCTCTCCTCTACTGCAATATAAGCCAAGCTACTCATACTATCCGCCTTCCTGCTCAAAGCATCTGCTACCACATTTGCCTTGCCCGGGTGATAAAGAATGGTGATATCACAATCCTTCATCAACTCAAGCCATCCGCGCTGCCTCATATTAAGATCCTTCTGCTTGAACAAGTGCTGCAAGCTACAGTGGTCTGTATAAACCTCACAGGACACTCCATACAAGTAGTGCCTCCAAATCTTAAGAGCATGAACAATCGCCGTCAACTCCAAATTGTGCACATGATAATTCTTCTCATGAACCTTCAACTGGTGCGAAGCATAAGAAATAACTCTCCCCTCATGCATCAATACACGCCCCAAGCCAACACGTGAAGCGTCGCAATATACTGTATACATCCCAGAACCGGAAGGCAATACTAGAACTGGTGCTGAGGTTAATACTGCCTTGAGCTTCTGAAAGCTCACCTCACACTCGTCAGACCATTGAAACGGGGCGTTCTTCTGAGTCAATCTAGTCAATGGAGCTGCAATAGAAGAGAACCCCTCCAGGAATCGACGATAATAGCCTGCTAGGCCGAAAACGCTCCTGATCTTTATAGCTGAAGTAGAACGCAACCAACTCTGAACTGCCTCAATCTTCTGAGGATCAACCTTGATACCCTTTACAGATACCACACGCCCCAAGAATGCCACAGAATCCAACAAGAACTCACATTTGGAGAACTTAGCATATAGCTTCTGTTCTCGCAAAGTCTAGAGCACAACTCCCAAATGTTGCTCGTGCTCCCCAGACTACGTGAGTAAATCAAAATGTCATCAACGAAGACAATGAAAAAGGAATCAATATACAACATGAACACCCTATTCATCAAGCCATGAATGCTGATGGGGCATTAGTCAAACCAAAAGACATCACCAGGAACTCATAATGGCCATATCTCATAGGGAAAGTAGTCTTCGAAACATCTGAAGCCCGAATCCTCAACTGATGATACCCTGATCTCAAATCAATCTTAGAAAACACACGAACACCTTGCAACTGGTCAAACAAATCATTGATGCGCGGAAAAGGATACTTGTTCTTAATGGTGACCTTGTTCAACTAGCGGTAATCAATACACATCCGCATAGACCCATCCTTCTTCTTCACAAATAGAACTGGAGCACCCCACATCGATACACTCGACCTGATGAACCCCTTAGCTAAAAACTCCTCAAGCTACTCCTTCAACACATTCAGAGCTATACGATACGCAGGAATAGATATAGGTTGGGTGACTGGAGCTAAATCAACGCAGAAACCAATATCACGATCTGGAGGCATGCCCGGAAGATCCGAAGGAAATACATCAGCAAACTATCGATCAACTGGCACTGAATCAATCGTTGGAGACTCGACGGTGGTGTTCCGAACATAAGTAAAGTAGGCCAGACAACCCTTCTCTACCATATGTCGAGCCTTCAAGAATGAAATAACCCGGCTGGCTGTACTAACTGAGGAACCTCTCCACTCCAGCCTAGGCGACTCGGGCATAGCTAAAGTAACTATCTTGGCATGGAAATCTTGCACGACATGATAAGGAGATAGCCAATCCATGCCCAAAATAATCTCGAAATCAACCATGTCGAGCAATAAGAGAACCGCTCGAGTCTCGAACCCACAAAATGAAATCACACAAGACCGACAAATTCGATCTACAACCACAGAATCTCCCACGGGAGTGGACACATAAATAGGAGAACCCAAGGACTCACGAGGGACATCCAGAAAATGAGCAAATAAGATCGAAACATAGGAATAAGTGGATCCTGGATAAAATAACACTGATGCCTCTCTACCACATACTATAATAATACCTGTGATCACGGCGTCTGAGACCACTGCATCTGATTTGGCCGGGATAACATAGAATCTAGCTGGAGCACCGGAAGACTAAGCCTCGCCAGAATGAACAAGAGCTGGCTGACCTCCCCGTGACTGGCCTCCACCTCTAGGACGACCCCTGCTGACCTGTCCCCCACCTCTAGGTGGCTTGGCGGCTGGTGCTGGACCCATAGGCTGAAAATCCTGTTGCACCGCTTTGCCCTGAAACCTAGGACAATGCCTCTTCATATGACCTGGATCCCCACACTCATAACAACCTCCGGGTATCATAGCCTGCTTCCCCAAAGAGGAACCCTGAATGGCCAGAGAGGGATGTGTACTCTCTGGCATAGCACTGAAGTAGGGACTAGGGAATCTCGGATAACCGGGATAACCACTGGGTGAACTCTGAATGGATGGAGGGCGGTAGGAACGCTCTGGCATGGCACTTAAATGAGCCCTCGCTGGAACACCTAGGGGAGGTGGTGGGGGTGCTGAATATGGAGACTTGCTGGGCTGACCTCTACCCCTAACTGGAGGACCTCTGAAATCCCTTGAGAATCTAGCCCTCTTGTCCTGCTGACCCTGCTCTCTGCCTCTCAATCGATAGCCCTCAATCCGACGAGCTATCTCGACCACCAGCTGATAGGGAGTCCCCATCTCCACCTCTCGGGCCATGTTGGCCCTAATACCAGAGTGCAGCCCTGTAACAAATCTCCGCACTCTCTCAGCATCAGTAGGCAATATCATAAGTGCATGGCGACAAAACTCTGAGCATCTAGCCTCATAATCTGTCACTGACATCTATCCTTGCTTCAACTGCACAAACTGATATCGCAGCTCTTCCCTCTCAGAGGGTGGGATATACCTGTCTAGAAACATTTGAGTGATTTGCTCCCAGGTGATGGGAAGAGAATCTGCTGCCTTCTTGGGAATATAGGACTACCACAATCTACAAGCTCTGCCCTCTAGTTGGAAGGTAGTGATGTCCGCTCCATGGGACTCCAGTATCCTCATATTGTGGAGTCTGTCCCTGAATCTATCAATAAAGTCCTGGGCATCCTCGCCCCGCTCACCCCCGAATATTGGAGGGTGCAACCGAGTTCATCTATCTAATAACTTATGCGGATCGCCGTCCGCAGCTGGCCTGGGCTCAGGTGCTGCTGTTACAGGCTAGGCCCCACCCACGGGCAGTGTACTCGGGGTATGATGTAGTGCTGTTGTCTGGCCTGCAACCTATGCAGTAGGGGTATGGGCTCCCCCTCCTGCCTTAGATGTGGCAGGATCTGCTGGAAATAAAATATCCTAGGACATAGTGTCCATGAACCGTATCATACGACCCATGATCTCGTGGAATTTTGGCGCCTTCATAAAGTCCATTGGAGCAGGACATGCTGGGGGCACTTCACCCTGCTCCTCGATAGTAGGGTCCTCTAGTAGTGGTATGACTAGAATAGCTCGGGGACACCCTCGTCCCCTACCTCGGGCCGGTGCCCTCCCCCGTCCTGTACCACTGCCTCGAACAATGGGGGTAGCGGCCCCTCCCGCATCAGGAACATCAGATGCGCACGTCCTCACGATTTGTGAGAGAATAGAAGAATGAAATTTAGTAAACCATTGGCTGCACGATAGAATAAAAATAAGGAGAGGTTTTCCTAACACCCTATAGCCTCCCGAAGATATGTACAGACGTCTCCATACCGATCCGCAAGACTCTACTAGGTTTGCCCGTGACTTGTGAGGCCTAAGTGAACCTAGTGCTCTGATACCATGTTGTCATGACCCACAATCCTAACTAAGGTCGTGATGGTGCCCAACAGCGGGGTCAGGCAAGCCGACTCTCAACTTACTAAAGGTTCCTTCTTATTAGATTAAACACTTTAAAATATAATCAGTTTTTAAAACTTAAAACATGATTCGACAAGGATAAATAGCCAGTTTTAATCAAAACAGTCATGAAGAGGAATGAGCCAATATATACATATACAGACCCGCAAAGCCAAAATAACAACTACGTGTGTGCCAGGAACTAGTGTCACAAGTCCTAGGGGCGTACTAATAGAATATACAAAACATAATATACAATCCCACTGTCTAAAAGAAATAGACGGGAAATAAGAAAAAGAAAACTCCATGGTGCTGCCGAGGATCGTCAGGAGAAGTAGCTCACCGTGAAGTCGGGTCCAACTAAGATAAGAATCGAGCTCCGGTATGATAACCAGATGCACCAGCCTCAGAACCTGTACAATTAAGTATAGAAGTGTAGCATGAGTACATAAAAAATATGTACCCAATGAGTATCCCGCCTATACTCGAAGAGGTAGCGACGAGAGGTCGACTTGACACTCACTAAGGTTCAATAAAATGATTAGCAATATATAATATCAGTAATGGGCATACAAGGATGATAAAAGCAATAAGCATTTAAGATAACAGTAATTCAAATAAATACTGGAGGTAAATATACAATTTCCAATTCATTATTCTTTTCCTTCCTTTAAAAATATATATATCTGAACATTCAAAATCCATAAAAGAATTCTTAACAATTTAACATGCGCATAGAGGATAAGGACAACCGGCCTGAGCCATCATAATGATCATGTATGTGCACTGCCGAGGGTCGAACGACCTGAACCATAATATATATCCTTCAATCTCGCCGTGGCGTACGGCCCGCTCCCATGAGAGTGGGGGAAATAACACTCCGCTCGCGGAATGTAAATTGCGAAGCGGTCACATGCACACACAATCCACACATTTATTCTTCATCAATTATATCGTGGAAAATTCCTTAAAATTTCTTAAATTCCATGATCTCAGGAAAACAAGCCGCATGTAATATTAATTCATTAAGCATATAATTCATTTCATGGAAAACATAAAACATGGTGTAAGCCTAACTACCCGGACATAACAATAATAACCACTACGTATGGACTCTCGTCACTTTGTACGTACATAGCCCCCACAGTTATCACATATAGAATTTAAATCACCTAGGGGGACAATTCTTCTTTACAAATTTAGAAAGGAGACTCACCTCGTGTAGAATCTAGTCCCCGGACCAAGAACGCGCCCCAAAACTTTGAAATCTACACCTGAGGACTCGAAACTAGCCAAATGGTATACAAATACATTAATTTATGCTCAAAGTATGGAAATTCTCCTACTCCTTTAGTAAATCCACCATTCTTGAAGAAATTCTAAAATCCAACCCCGGGCCCGCATGCACGGATTCCAAAAATTCTTGAAGGAAACACTCACCCGTAGCCTAAGGATCATTAATATACGTTTTTTTACTTGATTTCATAGCTAATTCCCGGGTAAATTCTAAAATTATCGAAATCCCTAGGTTACTACCCAATTCATGATTTTTCACTAATTAGGTGAGTAAATTTAACTAGGAATTCATGCATTAACAAGTCTTGAGATGAAATTTACTTACCTTCTAGGGGTTGGGTCGTGGAGTCTTTTTCCCAAGCTCTCAAAGTGTTTAATGGAGGAAAGAGTGAAGAAAACAATGAAGAATCCCATATTTAAGAAACACACTGTCTGACAGTGTTTCCGCACCTGCAGCTCGAGGACCACACCTGCGGTCTCGCACCTGCGAGCAAAGGCCCACACATGCGGAAAAGGACGAGAAAGCCTGGGCCCGCACCTGCAAAGTGGAGACCGCACCTGTGGCTCAGCTCTTGCGGAACTTTGTCCGCACCTGCGAGAAATGGCATGCCCGCTGGGGGTCGCACCTACGTAGCTGGGACCGTAGGAGCGGTTCCACACTTGCGACTGGGCAACCGCACCTGCGGTGAACACCAGAATAGGTGCACCAGCAGCTATTTCAGCTTGTTTTTGACCTCTTGTGGTGTTCTGGAGGCACCTGGGCCCACCCGAGCCCCTGTCCAAATATACCAACAAGTCGCAAATCATAACACAGACTTGCTCGAGCCTTCGGAACACCCAAAACAACGCTAAAACTTAAAATCTCACCTCAAAACCCCTAGAACAAAACTTAGGAACTTTAAGTTTTCTTGACTTCGCTAACAACGCGCCGAACCGACCTATACTACTCGGAATGACACCAAATTTTGCAGGCAAGTCATAAATGACAGAATGGAACTATTCCCGATCTCTAAATTCCGTTCGGACCTCGATAACACAAAAACACGTCCCAAACCACAATAGGAACTTAAGGAACTTCTTATTTCAATATTGGGTGCCGAAACGCTCCCGGGTCATCAGAAACCCAGTTCGAACATACGCCCATGTCTGAAATCATCATGCGAAGCTACCGGAACCGATGAAACTCGATTCTGAGGTCTTTTACCCAAAATGTTGACCGAAGTCAAACTTGGCCTTAAAGGCCAGCCTTAAGGAACCAAGTGTTCCAATATTGCTCTAAACACTTCTGAATCCCGGACCACCCGCCCTCGCAAGTCATAAATCACAATAGGCCGCTATGGGAAGTTTGATTTAGGGGAAGGGGTCCGATAACGCAAAACAATCAGTCGGGTCGTTACATCCACCATAATGTGTACAAGAATATCAACAATAACAACGAATGTAAAATTCTCATCATCAAGGGAAATATCTCAACAATTACGAACTTCGCCTCAAAGTGGTACAACTTTCACAACTTCAACACAAATAACTTGACAATAAGAAAGAGAAGTGTAACCACGAACCAAGTACAACTAATTCACAATGGAAAAGATAACATGATTTCAAATAAGAATAATAGCAACAAAAGAAATAACTTGTAACAATGACTTCAAAAAATTATAATCAACAATGAAAGAGATAACACATACTATGAATTCAAATGATAATCAACAATGAAAGAGATAACATGTAACAATAAAAGGGGAAACAAGTTCAAGTAAAGAATGAGAGCATATTATCAAGTAGGATGTTGAGCAAGTGTTCAACAAATCATTTAAGGCATTAAAGATAGACTAACACAATTAGGTATAGATTGGCTACGATAATTCAGAACCTGATGTGATATTTCAAGTAAAGCATGAAGAGAGTCTAAGTAGCCTAAAACGATCAAATACCAAGTACAGACCCGTGTATCTACTTATCACTTAGCGTGCATGACTTTCACATAGCACAAATGAATCAATCAATATCAATCCTAAGTGGTAGTTCCCCCACATAAAGTTAGGCAAGATACTTACCTCCACAAGTTAATATATGTGATTAGATTCAAAATCCGAGTCCAAATCGACTCTCAAAACTAAAATTTTTATTTTTCAAAAAGTTGACAAAGTTTCTTAAATTTTCACTTTGGTTCACATGATTTGATGTTAAAATCTAAGATATATAGATGGAATATGATTAGAAAAATATTAGAATTAATTACCCAAAGGTTTAGATGAAAATTCCCTTTCCTAATCACCTCCTACCGAGTCTAGGGTTCTAAAATGAGAGAATGAATGAAAAAATCCCAACTTCCAGCCATTTTGTTCATTTGCAGTTATCAAAATTCCAATATGGGTTCGAAATTACGAACCCTCAGGAATCTCAAGTCTCTGAAGAAAATCTCCCAGCCCTCGATGCTCATACATCACCTGCTGACAATTTAGGCACCGAGCTACATACTCCAATATGTATTTCTTCATTCTCCTCCACCAATAGTCTTGCCTCAAAATCTGATATATCTTAGCGGCACATAGATGAATCGAGTAACACGAACTGTGGACCTCCTGAAGAATCAACTCACGTAACCCATCCACATTGGATACACATAATCGGCCCTACATCCGCAACATACTGTCATCCCAAATAGAAACCTCCTTGGCATCGTCAATGCTGAACCGTGTCCTTAAAGACAAGCAAACGAGGGTCGTCATACTAACGCTCTATGATGTGATCATATATAGAAGACCGAGAAACCACGCAAGAAAGAGATCAACTAGGCTCTTAAACATTAAATCTAACAAACTGATGGCCATGTCCTGAACAACTAATGCTAATGGCCTCTCCATTGGTGGTAGATATGCTAAACTGCCCAAGCTTTCTGCCATTCGACTCAAGGCATCATCCACCACATTGGCTTTCCCGGGATGATATAAAATGGTTATATCATAGTCCTTAAGTAACTCTAACTACCTCCACTGCCGCAAGTTAAGATCTTTCTATTTGAACAAATGTTGTAGACTCTTGTGGTCGGTAGAGACCTCACAAGAGACACCGTACAAGTAGTGCCGCCAAATCTTTAATGCATGAATTATGGTTGCTAGATCCAAGTCTTGAGCCCGATAATTCTTCTCATGGGTCTTTAGCTATCTAGATACGTAGGGAATTACCCTATCATCTTGCATCAATTCAGTGCCAAGGATAACATGTGATGCGTCACAATACACAACATAGGACCCCGAGCCCGTAGGCGACACCAAATCTAGGGTTGTAGTCAAAGATGTCTTGAGCTTTTGAAAGCTCGCCTCATGCTACTCGTACCATCCGTAAGGAGAACCCTTTTGGGTCAATCTAGTCATAGGTGCATCAATAGAGGAGTAACCCTCAGCGAAATGGAGATAATATCTGGCCAAACCAGCGAAGCTCCGAATCTCGGTAGTTGTAGACGATCTGGTCCAACTCTGCACTTCTTCAATATTCTTCGAATCTACCTTGATCCCCTTACTTGATACCACATGAACTAAAAAGTCCACCAAATCAAGCAAGAATTCACGCTTTGAGAATTTTGCATACAACTTCTTCTCTATCAAGGTTTGGAGCTAGATCGTCAAATGCTGCTCATGATCTTCCTTACCGCGGGAGTACACCAAGATGTCGTCAACAAACACAATGATGAATGAATCAAGATATGGCTAGAATACACTATTCATCAGGTGCATAAATGCTGATGGGGCGTCGGTCAACCCAAATGAAATCACAAGGAACTCGTAGTGACCATATCGTGTAAGCCATTTAGGCCATGCTCTTCGCGAATGCGTCAGGATTCACGTGAATGAGATGAACACCTAACGCCAGTGATATAAAACAGTTTCAAAATGGGATTTCTCCCATTTTTCATAAATTCTCATAGGTTTGTGCACTTTAACTCATTTTGTTCCATTTCTAACATCACCCATTCATTTCTAGCCCTAATATTTGTTCTTCCATGGAAGAAAATTAAGGGTTTAGGAAGAATTGGTTTTTTATTTTGTAAATTAAGGAGTTAGACCTCAAATTGAGGTCGGATTTCGAAACAAATTGCATAATCGGGCTCGGGGGTGAATGGGTAAATGGATTTTGGTACGAACCTAGAGTTTTGACCAAGTGGTTCCGGGGTTAATTTTGTGACTTTTTGGGGGAAAGTTTGGAAATTCTAAATTTATGCATTATAATTGATTCCTTTAGCAATATTTGATATTATTGAGTCAATTGTGGTTAGATATGAGTGGTTTGGAGACAGATTCCAGGGGAAAGGCCTCGGTAGAGCTTTGAGTTGGTCTTTGGAGAGAGGTAAGTGTCATGGTTAACCTTGACTTGAGGGATTAGGACTTATTTTCGTATTTGCTACATGTTTAGATGTACAATGTAAGCGTGAGGTGATGAGTATTTATGCATTGTTGTTGGGTCAAAGCATGCGGTGGAACTTATTTTCTTGTAATTTGTTTCTTATTTGATCATGATATCCATTCTCAAACTAGTTAATTACTAAATTGATCGTTCTTTTCACATTTATGAGCTATTTGAGATAATTGAGTATTGTTTTCCGAAGTCGAGGTTGGTATTATGGAAGCATTGGTTAGGTGAGGCATGTTCTAGCTTATTTTGTCTCCCTTTTGTTTATGCTCACTGTTATATGGTAAGGGAGAGTGTTAACGCACAAAGGGTGATACCGTTCCATATGAGAGTGTTAATGCACGAAGGGTGATGCCGTGTCGTATCTATTGATTATGATGAAAGTGAGTGTAAAAGCACGAAGGGTGATGTCGTGCAGTTATTATTATTTCACAGCGAGGTTGAGAGTTAAAGCACAAAGGGTGATGCCGTGCAGTTTTGTTCATTATGTTTATTCGTTTTGCCGAATTAAAGGATTATTGACTATTTATTGTTATCATTCCCTGTAGTATTTATCGTATCTTGTACCCCCTTTCGTACGTTCCTTCCCGAAATCACATGTTTAGTTTTTATTTGTTATTGTGTTGTATGTATATTGTTATCTACACAGGTTTATTTTACGTGGGTGTCTTGTCATAGCCTCGTCAGTATCTTGCAGAGGTTAGGCTTGAAACTTACGGAGTACATTGGGTTTGTTGTACTCATACTACACTCTGCACTTGTGGAAATTTTGGTACTGGTCCCAGCTGTCTGTGAGGCGTTTTAGCTCAGATTTTCTTTTGGAGACTCGAGGTAGTTCTGATGGCGTCCACAGATAGTGAAGTACCCTTCCATTTTGCCTATTTTACTATTCTTTTCATTCAAGACAGCTGTATCTATTTGAAACCCTGTTTGTAGAGACTCTAGAGGCTCGTGAATTATGATTCCAGACTTGGGTTGTACTTATATATTGATGTTGTTTATGTTATTTCTCAGTCTGTATTAATTTTTAGTTCGGCTTAATTGTTTTTAGTTATCAAAATTAATTGAAATTGGCTTAAAGATCCTCTAACATTGACTTATGTAGCAAGTGAAATTTTAGGCGACATCACGGTCCTGAAGGTGGGAATTCCAGGTCATGACACATATACAGACAATAAATGACAGAAGAAGGTAAAACAAAAGAACAAGAAATGTTCCAACCAAAACTCTTTGAAGCATGAGATAAACAAAAAGAATCACAACGAGGTACTGACTCGTGTACAACAAGAACCACAATCTAGGTACCGCCTTGTATAAATCAAGAATCACAACCGAAGTACAACATCGTATTCTCATTTCTCAATTATTAGTCTTTCCTTATACCTCCGCGTGAGCCTTACATTGAAATTTGTTTTGAAAATAGTTTTATCGAAATAGCAACATGAATTTTAGCCCACCTTACGATGCCGCGTGGCTTCACGTAATTCCCTTAACAACTCGCACGACAAGTGCCCATATATCACAACTTGCAAACAATCAACAATATCAATGTTTCCACAATTATAGCCCATGGCTCCACCACAATGTGTACAAGAATATCAACAATAACAACGAATGTAAAATTCTCATCATCAAGGAAGATATCTCAACAATTACCAACTTTGCCTCAAAGTGATACAACTTTCACAACTCCAACACAAATAACTTGACAATAAGAAAGATAAGTGTAACCACGAACCAAGTACAACTAACTCACAATGGAAAAGATAACATTACTTCAAATAATAATAATAGAAACAAAACAAATAACTTGTAACAATGACTTCAAAAACTTATAATCAACAATGAAAGATATAACACGTAATATGACTTCAAATGATAATCAACAATGAAAGAGATAACATGTAACAATAAAAGGGGTAACAAGTTCAACTAAAGCATGAGAGCAATTTATCAAGTAGGATGTTGAGCAAGTGTTAAACAAATCATTTAAGGCATTAAGGATAGATTAACACCATTAAGTATAGATTGAATACGAGAATTCAGAACATGATGTGACATTTCAAGTAAAGCATGGAGAGTGTCTAAGTAGCCTAAAACGATCAAATAACACGTACAACCCATGTATCTACTTGTCACCTAGCATGCACGACTTTCACATAGCACAAATGAATCAATCAATATCAATCCTAAGGGGTAGTTCATCCACATAAAGTTAGGCTAGATACTTACCCCCACGAGTTCATATATGTGATTAGATTCGAAATTCGAGTCCAAATCGACTCTCAAAACTCAAATTCTTATTTTTCAAAAACATGATAAAGTTTCTTAAATTTTAACTTTGATTTACATGATTTGATGTTAAAATATAAGATGTATAGATGGAATATGATTAGAAATAGATTATAATTACTTACCCAAAGGTTTAGATGAAACTCTCTTTTCCCAATCACCTCCTACCGAGTCTAGGGTTCTAAAATGAGAGAATGAATGAAAAAATCCTGACTTCCAGCCATTTTGTTCATCTGTAGTTATCAAAATTGCGATATGGGTTCGATTGCAAACCCTCGCAGTGGAAAACAAAATCTCGCAGTTGTGGCACTGACAATCCTAGGGAATTCCTGACAAATGTGAAGATGGGTTCGCAATTGCGAATCCTGTTCCCCTCGCAAAAGCGACATATTAGTCGAAAATGCGAACTACCCAAAATCCTAAGTCATTTTTGAATTGCGAGCCAGTAATGACATTTGCAGTACCTGAAGCCCTCTACTATGCTCGCAATTGCAAACCTGGTATTTGCAAATGTGGTACCTAAAGCACCAACACACCAGATTATTCAATTTCAGTCCGGAAACTTTTCGAAACATGTTCCAAAGTCATGCGAGCTCTCGGGGGTCCAAACCAAACATCTACACAAGTCTATAAATATTATACGAACTCGCTCGCACGATCAAAACACAAAGGTAACATCTAAAACTACGAATCAAACACTAAAACGCATAAGTTTTATAGTAAAGTTCAAGAATCTCTAGAATTACAACTAAACGTCTGAATCCTATCAAACCAACTCCAAATGATGTCCAATTTTGCAGACAAGTTCTAAATATCATAATGGACCTATTACATGTCCTGAAATCGAATTCCGAACTCGATATCTAATAGACAGCCTACGGTCAAACTTTTTAACTTAAAATTGCCAAATTTCGACAAATCAACCTACGGACTTCCAAAATAAAATCCGACCATATTCCTAAGTCCGAAATCACAATAAAAAGATATCAGAGTCATCAAAACACCATTTCGGGGTCGTTTTCACAAAAGTCAAAGTTTGGTCAATGTTTCTAACTTAGGCTTCTAAGTCAAGAATCAAAGGGTCCAAATCATCCCGAAGGCTTCCCGGAATGAAACTAACCAACCCCGCAAGTTGTAAAATCATAAACACACATGTGTGAAGCATAAAAAGGGGTAATGGGGAGAGATTACACAAAATGACCGGTCAGGTCGTTACATTCTCCCCTTCTTAAAACAAACGTTCGTCCTCGAACGTGCATAAGAACATACCCGATGTGATGAATAGACGAGGATAACGACTCTGCATGTCGTGCTCGGTATCATAGGTTGCCTCCTAGATCGGATGACCCCTCCACTAAACCTTCACTGAAGCAATATTCGTTGATCTTAACTTCATGACCTGTCTGTTTAAGATAGGCACTGGCTCCTCAATATATGTCAAATCCCCGTCCAACTGGACTTGCTAAATTCTAAAACATGAGATAGATCACCATAATACTTTCGGAGCATAGAAACATGGAACACCGGATGAAGCGCAGATAAACTAGGTGGCAATTCTAGTTTGTAGGCCACCTTTCCAATCCTCTCACGGATATCAAAAGGTCCGATATACCTAGAGCTAAACTTGCTCTTCTTCCCGAACCTCATCACACCCTTCATGGGTGAAACCCGGAGCAAAACTCTCTCTCCTACCATGAATGAAATATCACGAACCTTTCGATCCGCATAACTCTTCTATCTTGATTGGGTTGAAAGAAGCCAATCCTGTATCAACTTGACCTTCTACACGGCATCTCGATCCAATATGTACCTAATAACTTAACCTCTCCCTACTCAAACTAACCAATTGGGGAATGCCAATGTCTCCCCTATAGGGCCTCATAAAGAGCTATCTGAATACTCGATTGGTTGTTGTTATATGAAAACTCCGCAAGCGGCAAGAACTAATCCCAAGTACCACCGAAATCCATATCACATGCACGGAGCATTTCCTCTAGTATTTGAATGGTGCGCTCGGAATGTCCGTCTGTCTCGGGGTGAAATGTTGTACTCAACTAACCCGCATGCCTAGCTTGCACTGTAAAATTCTCCAGAAACGCGATATGAACTACTTACCCCGATCACAGATGATGGATACTGGTATGCCATTAAGTCGGACAATTCCCGAATATAAACCTGAGCTAGCTGCTTTGAAGAATAGGTAGTCACTTCCAGAATAAAATGAGCCGACTTGGTAAACCTGTCCACAATCACCCATACTGCGTCAAATTTCTTCTAAGTTCGTAGGAGCTCAACAATGGAGTCCATGCTGACACACTCTCATTTTTACTCGGGAATCTCAAGTCTCTGAAAAAAATCTCCCGGCCTTCGATGCTCATACCTCACCTGCTGACAATTTAGGCACCGAGATACATACTCCAATATGTATTTCTTCATTCTCATCATTGGTGCTGCCTCAAAATCTGATATATCTTAGCGGCACCAGATGAATGGAGTAACACGAACTGTGGACCTCATAAAGAATCAACTCACGTAACCCATCCACATTGGATACACAGAATCGGACCTACATCCGCAACATACTGTCACCTCAAATAGAAATCTCATTGGCATCGCCAAGCTACACCGTGTCCTTAAGGACAAGCAAATGATTGTCGTCATACTAATGCTCTATGATGTGATCATATATAGAAGACCGACAAACCACGCAAGAAAGAACTCAATTGGGCACTAAAACATTTAATCTAACAAACTGATTGGCCAAGTCCTGAACAACTAATGCTAATGGCCTCTCCATTGGCGGTAGATATGCTAAACTGCCCAAGCTCTCTGCCTTTCGACTCAAGGCATCGGCCACCATATTGGCTTTCCCGGGATGATATAAAATGGTGATATCATAGTCCTTAAGTAACTCTAACCACCTCCACTACCACAAGTTAAGATCTTTCTATCTGAATAAATGTTGTAGACTTTGTGGTCGGTAAAGACCTCACAAGCGACACCGTACAAGTAGTGCCGCCAAGTTTTAATGCATGAATTATGGCTCTTACTCCAATTCATGAACTCGATAATTCTTCTCATGGGTCTTTAGCTGTCTATATGCGTAGGCAATTACCCAACCGTCTTGCATCAACGTAGTGCCAAGGATAACATGTGACGCATCACAATACACAGTATAAGACCCCGAGCCCGTAGGCTACACCAAATATAGGGTTGTAGTCAAAGCAGTCTTGAGCTTTTGAAAGATCACCTCATGCTTCTCGTACCATCCGAAAGGAGCACCCTTTTGGGTCAATCTAGTCCTAGGTGCATCAATAGAGGAGTAACCCTCAGCGAAATGGCAATAATACCTGGCCAAACCAAGGAAGCTCCGAATCTCGGTAGTTGAAGACGATCTGGGCCAACTCTGAACTGCTTCAATATTCTTCGGATCTACCTTGATCCCCTTACTTGATACCACATGACCTAAAAAGGCCACCAAATCAAGTAAGAATTCACGCTTTGAGAATTTTGCATACAACTTCTTCTCTCTGAATGTTTGGAGCTAGATCGTCAAATGCTGCTCATGATCTTCCTTACCGCGGGAATACACCAAGATGTTGTCAACAAACACAATGATGAATGAATCAAGATATGGCTAGAATACACTATTCATTAGGTGCATAAATGCTGATGGGGTGTTGGTCAGCCCAAATGACATCACAAGGAACTCGTAGTGACCATATCGAGTCCTAAATGCAGATTTCGAAATATTCGGATCCCAAATCTTCAGTTGATGATAACCTTACCGTAAAAAAATCTTTGAGAACACTCTGTAACCCTGTAGTTGATCAAATAATTCATCAATACGCGACAATTGATACTTGTTATTCACTGTAACCTTGTTTAGATGTCAATATCAATACACATGCGCATAGAACCATCATTCATCTTCTCCTGATACAAGAATAAAACACATCATGACGACACACTAGGCCAAATGAAACCCTTATCAAGCAACTTGTGCAATTACTTCTTTAACTCCACTGGGTCCATACGATATGACAGAATAAAAATGGGCTAAGTGCCCCACAAAAAGTCAATACCAAAATCGATTTCCCTATCGGGCAACAAGTCAATACAAAAATCGATATCCTCATCGGCCGGTAAGCCTGGAAGATCTGCCCGAAATACATCTGAAATGTCTCTCACTATCAGATTTGATTTAATAGTAGGAGTTTCAACACTAACATCTCTCACAAAAGATAGATAAGCATCACACCCCTTCTCAACCATCCGCCGAACCTTTAGAAATGACACAACCTTACTAGGAACATAATCCAATGCACCCCTCAACTCTAACCGTGTCAAACTTGACATCGCCAATGTCACAGTCTTGGCATGGAAATCTAAAATAGCATGATAGAGCGAAAACCAATCCATGCCCATGATAACATCAAATTCTACCATACTAAGCAACAACAGATCAACTTTGGTCCCAAAATCACCAATAACAACTAAACACGACCGATACATACGATCCATGACAATAGAATCTCCCACATGAGTGGAAAAATAAATAGGAGAACTCAATGAATCATGAGGTATATAAAAATACGGAGCAAAGTAAGATAACACATACGAATAAATAGATTTCGGATAAAATAAGACTGATGTATCTCTATGCGAAATCGGAACCATACCTGTAATGACTGTGTTTGAGGAAACTTCCTCTGTCCTTCTTGCAAAAGCATAGAATATGGAATGCCCTCCCCCTATAGGGAGACCTCTACCCGCCCTTCCCCCACCACTAGCTGGCTGTGCGAGTGGAGCGACAACTGGCGAAACAACCATGGCCTGAGAAGTCTGTGGACCTGACTGAATCTGTGGAGCCTCTGTATGTGAAGGTACACCCCTCCTGACTCTGGGGAAGTCTCTAACCATATGAAGAATATCACCACACTAAAAGAAAGCTCTCAATAGGAGTGGCTACTGGGACTGGCTCGTGCTTGGACGACTTGACTGACTACTGAAGGCACCCCGCGTAGGAGGTGCACTAGAAAGTGGCTGAGCAAAGTGTGCAACCTCAGACCTCGGAACAACTTAAGCACCACTAGAAGCTGGAATTGCTGAGTGAACTGGACGGCTCACATAGCCTCTTCCATGACGGGCTGTAGCTATAGTGTGGCCACCACTAAATCCTCCAGTACCTCGAGACCTCTTGGCTTACCTGTCCTCTCTTTCACGGCCATACATATCCTCCAACCTCCGTGAAATCTCCACCACCTGTTTATATGGGGTACTATAGTTGAGCCCCTCGATAAATCGAGGGACTCTCTCTCTAATTGTAGAAACCAAGGCAAGTACATGTCTAGACAAGTCACTGAATTAGACAACTTACTCCAACATAGTAAAAGTACCCCGGTGCAGCTTCTCAAACTCCACGTGCCATGAGGGGTCTGAGGAACAAAATATTCAAGAATAACTCTAAAGATGGAGTCCATGTAAGTGAAGCTACATCTGATGGGATAAACTCCTCGTAAACTCGTCACTTTTGATATGCTGCTCCTGACTGCTGGAAAGTAGTGAAAGAAACCCCGCTCGTCTCCACTATACCCATGGTGCAGAGAATACAGTGGCACTCCTACAGAAAATCATGTTCATCCTCTGAAGCTAAACCACTGAAAGTAGCAGAATAGTACTTCTTGAACCTCTCAAGTCTAAAATCCTCATCCTCTGATGGGATGAACCGGGACATTAGGATGTACTGGACTAACCTCTAGGACCTAATCAACATGGACCCGCTGCTCTAGGGTATGGGCCGCAGGAGTCTAGGCTCCTCCCTTAGCATGGGATATGACTGGTGCTAGTGGAATCAACCCCGCGTGAGCTAAGGTATCAAACATGCTCAAGACTCTTGCTACTGGTGGCTCCTCTGTCGCAGCTCGAGCAGGTGCTCTGGCTGCACCACGTGCCCCCCCAGCCTCTTGCGGCTCTAGCAGGTGGCACGAGTAACTGATAGTGGGGTCCAGCAATGTGTGTCCTCACCATCCATGAATGAATAGTAAGTGAAGGATTTAGTTTTCTAAATCAACCTATTCGCACGATAATGAATCAAAGAGGTGAAGTTTTCCTAATAGTTCTGTAGCCTCTCAAAGATAAGTACAGACGTCTCTGTACCAATGTACAAGACTCTACGAAACCTGCTGAATTGTAACACCTATGAATCTAGAGCACTGATACCAACTTGTCACGACCCCTCCGTAGGATGTCGTGATGGCACCTAGTCTCTACGACTAGGTAAGCCTTGTTGACGAGCAATTTTGACCCTCCTTTTTAAAATTAATTTACTTACTTAACAATTTATAATAAATATTTTGAAAATATTTTCCAGTAATAAATACCTATTTCTACAAATGAATTAATTATCAATTTTTAAAATAATCACCTGGCATCAGTATTTTGTAGTTATAAATATATTTATCATTGTTTAGATTATTAAAATTAAAATATACCGTATATGTTCTATAATTAATTTAATGAGTCATTCTCGATTTTACTTAAATAGGTCACTATGTTAATAATTCGAAGTTAGTGTCATAATTTAGGAGAAAAAGTATTTTACAAATAATCGCAGTAATTAGTAGTATATTTGATAATTATGATTTTTCTATATTTTATTGGAAATTATTTAAGTTTATTTAAAGTAATTTCAAAAGGGATTAAAAGACAAAATGCTACATTTCAATTCTCAACTAAACACAAAGTGGCCATCTTTGAAATCCATTTTAGCCCAAATGACAAGCCCAATCCGAAAAAACACCCAGTCCAAAGACCCTCTAATCCACTGTGGCAATCCACATCCCTCTCCCTAAACCAATCACAACGTGCCACGTTGCTCGTCTCTCTCACTCACAAGAAAGCACAAATTAATCTGGACCATCAATCAATCTCATCAATGGTCAACATTTAATCCCCATTTCCTCCTTATTCTTTAATCCTATTAAGACTTAATCTCAACTTTCTGATAAGAGAGATCCAACGACTATCGATGTTTTCCATTTACATCATTTCTAAATTCCTAATTATCAAAAAAATCGGAGTCGTTGATTAAAATATCTAACGACAACCATTCCATCTCTGAATTTTAACTTAGAGACGACCCTTAAACCCTAATCATTTACCACCTCCCATGCCGCCTCTATTTCCCTTTCCTCTATTTTTTCTCTAATCTCGTTGAACCATATCAGTCATGGAGCCTTGCACAAATTAGTGCAAGGTCAAAAAATCCAAATTTTCCTTCCCTGCTTCTCCATCACAAAATTCCACTGACTTTCCCATTTTTCTCTACAAATTTGAGACACCATACATGACTTTTAGAGTCTAAACACCCATTTCATCTTCGTTCTTTCAAATCCAACATGCAGAATCGTCCACTCCCTAGGCTGTAAGGCCAGTGATTCAACTTCCATTTACATTGATTAGATTCAAAACCCCCAATGTGAAACCCTAGACCTAAATGACAAAAATTCATTCGTCTGATTTCACCATTCATTCTTTCAAATCGAAGCATGCATGGTTGTTACCTCCAGTTTCATTATTAACATTCGTTGTCCAGAGGTTAAACGCGGTGACCTCTGGACATTGGAGCTTTGAATGTTCCAATGTATTTCTCGATGTAATGTTTCCATGTATTTCTCGAGAACAAAATCGTGCCAAGGTAATGTTCTCGATGTTGTTTCCCTGTATTTCTCTTATATTACCCTCCTTGCTATCATTATTAATTTTTTGTCACTCTCCACTATCTAACTTGAATTTGCTGAAACCCTAAAGGCTTGGTGGACATTGTAAATAGGAGCCTCAAATACTATTACCCAACACACCAAGAACACCTAACAAAACAGAAAATCAACATAATAGTGTTTTAGAACCTTTTCAACTAAGGGTAAGTTCTTACTCGATTTATGATTTTGCTTTGGTTCTAAGTTGCTCATTGGTTGAAGTTCTCAGTTCTTGGATCAGAAATAGCTAAACGAGTTCTTACTTGGTCTTCTGCCCTAGAGATAGTCAGTACACATTCTACCCCTTCTTCTTTTGACTGTCTTACTTGAATATCCTGAACATGGTGTTTCCTTGTATTAACTGTATTCATTTATGATGTTTGTCATTAGTATAGAAAAGTTATTTTCAATTTATTATAAGGTGTCGTTAACATGTGATCACTTGTCATGCTCCTAAGTATCTTTAATTAATGTTGATTATGTTGTTATGTGACCTTAATGACTTTCTTTTTCTAAATCCAAACAGTTTACATGATTAAATTTTCTTAATGTGCCCTTATGACTTCTCATGTTTATCTAGACTTCATAGTTTCCATCGATGATTCTGTTGTGATCTCTATACATTGTTTTCCTGCATTCTGTTACTTTATAGTCGAGATTTTTTGTTGATAATTATAACTAGGACAAACCTACGAGTATATAGTTCAATCCTTCATCACTTAACTGAAGTATGAGAAGTTTAAGTGTTTGAGTTCTCTCTTTCCCTATATAAATGTTTGTGTAACTTCTGATATTATTATTATGACAATCTTATGTTGGTTGCATCTATATGAAACAATCTTATTAATGTAAACCCTTGTGAACCTCAAAAACCCTTCTTCATGTATATTCTGCTACCATCAAGGTGTCTTTCATAAAAAAAGACATTGTCATGACTACTTTCAAGCTTGAGTATAACTACTTCATGTTTAGATGTAAATCTTAGTCTGTATAGCTGAAGTTTAAACTTGTTTGCATAACACTTTCCTTGTCTTTAATCCCTTTATGATACTGCTGACTTTGGATAGCTCACCTTGTCTCTGTAAGATCATAACTTAATTTTAAAGTATCTATGTGTAGTTGATTTTATATGTTGTATGTACCCCTGTTTGGCTTCATGATCCCATACTTTATTTTGAAATTACACTCAATCCTCTTTTTTCTGCTAATCTGAACTGAACTTGATTTTTTAAATCTTATGAGAGGTTCTTTGTTTTTACTGTTTGAACATAATGATTTGCTTAAGGTTGATACTTTTATGGGAATGATCCTGTTGAGAACCTTTAGGAACTCTATGTTTGAATCTGTAAGCCTGTAGTCCTATTAAGAATCTTGATCATGTTCTGGTATCTTTGACAATACCTATAAAAGTTGTTTCATATGACTGTTTGTTTGAATCGTTGTTGATGCTTTTAAGTGCTCCAAGCAGTGTGGTCAGTTTATACATGTGTTAGTGGCAAGACTAAGCTAACCAACATGTAATTAGTCTGTTAAGGTAGAGGTATCTATATTTTCAAGTTGCTATATATCTGAATTGTGTGCTCTTTACCTATCCTTAAAATATGATCCCAAATGTGTAATCTTTAATAATAATGCTATAGTCCTTCCCCATAAGTGTCCGAAATCTGAATTTCAAACTTGTTTAATATGCACATCATTCATTTAGTATGGGAAATGAAGTTATACAAATGAACATATTCTTGTGTCTTTATGCTATTCTGTTAGGGAGAAGTATACTTCTATGGTAGATTGTATTGTGATATTTGGTTTACATTGAAAGAGCCTCATTGTCACTTAAACCCATAAGGAAAAATGAGTTGTTAGTGGTTAGGGGTATTTGGGAGTAGAGTTTAACTCTAGAATGAGCTGCTCTCCCTGACACGAGCATTGCCCTATGCCTCGAGACTCCTGAGAACTTTAAAGTGTCGGGGGATTCAAAGAGGACATCAACCTTGAGTAGAACTCTCTCCTTAGCCCTTAATTCATTGACCCTTGTTATTATTTAGGGGTTTAGTGTTTAATGACAACAAAAGGTTTTAAGTGTAAATCATTTGCCATATATAACCATCACATCAGTATAAGTTCTCATAGAATTTAAGCATTGATAGTTTTATGTATTTTGCTTCAGTCATTTATTTACTTGTTTGATGCATGACCGAACATATAGAATATGTATCTAATGACCTTCTCTTTACTTTTTGAACACGTACATTTGTTTGGGCCTGCTGGGTTCTTAAGGAACCCACCCAAGGCCAGCCTTGCCCTATTTATTTTTATTGAAATCTGAAGTCAGCAATAGCCGCACTGTTTATTGTTGGGCCTGCCTCTTCGAGGCTCAAATACCAGATTCCAATCCTCTTCCTCTAAACTCCTTTATTAGTTACTGCGTCATTACTTCCGTTTACTGCTTTGTCGCACTTTGCTGCATCTTTGTTGTTATTATATCTCACATGTATACGACACTTAATTTTTGATTGAATGCTTTATCTTATACGTTAAGTCATATGAAACAGAGGCAAGACTCAGATAACATAGGATTAAAAAAAATTAGTTAGTGACTAATCTCCCATTCACTAATTTATAATTTGTTTATGTCATTACTATGTTTTCACTCACCTTCTTGTCTTAAAGATTTTGAAGCCCAAATCTTAGAAAAAATGGCAGCCCCACTTTCAAAAAGGAAAAATCAAATAAAAAATGCAAGTTTTATCTCCAAAACGGAACCAAATTATTTCGAAAATATTAAGTTCCATCCCCGAAATGATTTTCAAAAATGGTCTTTCTCCAAGTCTAAAAGATCAAAGGTACATTTATGCCTACTCATGCTTTAGGAACAAGTGTTTAATTAATTCCCCTTTTAGTTTCTCAAATACAAACATCATATACTCCTTTAAACCTCTTTCATATGTGTGTGTGTGTGTATATATATACTAACATTATTTTCCTCTATAAATTCATACCCTTTTTACTACACCCTCTGTTGGTAAGAGTTATGTCCTAATATACGGTAAGCTACATCTCTAGAACACTAGTTAAGGCATAATATAAATAATTATTTTTATATTTTTTCTAAGTCCTATGGAGCTACCTCCGATAGGTTTTAAGGGGTTCCTAACACCTTCCCCTTAGAAGAATAAGAACCCTTATGTGCTGACCCGATATGTCATCTCATCTTTTAAAACTAAATTATGTGTTCTGAATCCTTAAATATATCATTCTAGCCTTTCTCGACTTGCGTGCGCAGTCCAGGTATTGACTCGAAAGGGCTTATATGTTAAAAACTGATAAAAAAAGAATTTTTGCGTTAAAAGTTGATTTTAATTGATTTCGGTCAACGTATTGGGTAAACAGACTCGAACCCACATTTTTACGGTCCCGGTGGGTCTGTATTGAAATATGGGAGCTGGGCATATGCCCGAAATCGAATTCCGAGGTCCCTAACTCAATATATGATTTTTTGTTGAAAATTCAAATTCTGAAAATTAAATGGTTTTAAGAATCTATTGATGTTTGGCATTTTTAATATCGGGCCCATATTTTGGTTCCGAAACCTGGTACAGGTTCAATATAATATTTATGAATTTTTTGTGAAGTTTGGTAAGAAACGGAGTTAGTTTGACGTGATTCGGACGTCCGGTTGAGAAAATAGAAATTCTAAAGCTTTCTTGAAAATTTCATGTGATTTGGGGTTAAATTCATAGTTCTAGTTGTTATTTTGGTGATTTAATCGCGCGAGTGAGTTTGTATGACAGTTTTAGACTTGTGTGCACTTTTGGCTTAGAGCCCCGAGGGCTCGGGTGAGTTTCAGATAGTCCACACAGTGAAATGAACTTAGAAACCATAGCTGGTGTGCTTCAGGTCTGCCGACTTCAGATTTGTTAAAAAGCATCACATTTGCGAGCATGGGATGGGACTGGATTCTCGCATTTGCGAGGTTACTATCGCATTTGCAATGGTTCAATGTTCACAATTGCAAACAAATTTTTCACATTTGCGAAGGCAGCAAATATGCAAGGAGTTCTTAGACGGGATATTTCTCCCATTCTTCAAAATTTCGAACCCAAAAACACTAGAGGTGATTTCTCAAAGACCAATTCTTCCCCAAAAATTTGGTAATTGATCCTCACCAACTTTCTTTCAATCTCCCATCACATTTCATGAATTTCCAACCTAAAATCTAGGATTTTCATGGTAGAAATTGGGGGTTTGGGTAGACTTAGGAATTTTTAGAATATTGGTATTTAGACCTCAAGTTGGGGTCGGATTTGAAAACTAATTGCATATTCGGGCTCGGGGGTGAATGGGTTTTGGTCAGAAATTCAAGTTTTGATCAAGCGGGCCCAGAGTCGATTTTTGACTTTTTGGGGAATGTTTGGGAAACCTAAATTTATGCATTTTAATTGACTTCTTTAGAAATATTTGGTTTTATTAAGTTAATTATGTCTAGATACGAATGGTTTTGAGGTGGAATCTAGAGGAAACCGGTAATTACATGCCTACTTGTATATCCATGCTTATTTGCTACCTGTTAGATATTGTTTCTCCTTGTTGAAGATAATTGTTGTATCGTAGTTTCCTTATCCCCTGTTACTTCTTTAAATTGTTCTTAATTATGTTTTAGTGTTACTCTAGATTGGTACCACTGAGTAGTATTACTTGTGTAGAGTTTTATTGAGTATAAGGCTTTCATTTGCCTTGTTCTGAAGTTTAAGTATTGAGAAAGGTCTTGTGTTAATTTGTGAAACTTTTATATTCCCTGTGTAATTGATACAAATATGGTGGGATCGGGTTTCACGCCAAAACAAGGGGAATAAGGGTGAAATATTGAGGAGGAATAAGGGTGAATTGTTATTGTACGATGGGATCGGGTTGCACGCCGCAACAGGTGTAATAATGGTGGAATGTGGTGATATAATGGTGAATCGTGATTGTGTTTATTATGATATGGTGGGATCGAGTTGTGCGCCGCTACATTTTATCTATATTTTGTATCTATGACATTAAGAAGAAATAAGGGAGGATTGTGATATGTACAGTGGGATCGGATTGCGCGCCGTAATAGCTTATGTGTTTATGTTCTTTCTACGACTGTGTAAAATGTCTGGTAGTTTTGAATTGCATTTAAGGATTGGTTATAGCTAAATACTGATGAGACACATTGGGTCCTGTATTTATTCCTTGCAAGTTACTATTTTTACATTATTTTGTCTTCTTTTCTGTCATTATTATTCACTGTATACAGGTTTTATTGTGAGTGACCCGCCGTAGCCTCGTCACTTCTTCGTTGAGGTAAGGATCGGCTCTTACCAATACATGGGGTCGGTTGAACTGATACTCCACTCTGCAATTTCTATGCAGATTTTGGTGCTGGACCGAGTTCACTGTTACATCCCGTACTTTAATATTAGGATGAGTCGTAGTAATCCATATGAGCTTGAAGGTATTAAGACTATTAATGAGGTTATAAACGATTTGTGACTATGTTATTATAAGACCCCGTAACTTTAACAACCTCGATACCGTTATATACATTTGGTATGGTATTTTGAGTGGAATATTTTTCTAAAAAGAAGTTTGAAAAATATGATTTTATATAGTTATTAAGATTACTACTTTCGAATATGCTTTAAATTATACACACAATATGAGAAATTTTATGAGATTTAAGAATTAAGCGTACGAAAATTTGTACTCTTTATATGAGATAAAGAAAATTAGAATTTGAGAAAATATATGTATTTTTACATGGATGTTTTAATGAAATAATAGTGTATGTATTGATTTTATATAGTACCACATGACCATCTCTCTTAAGGTGTATAAAGTGTATTAAAAGTGAGTAGTATTTTAAGTAATTTGAGATTTTTCAATTATGTGATTAATTGGGTAATTAATGATTTTTAGTGAGAGATTAATAAAAATCTTTGAATAAATCAAAAACCCTACGTGGTAGCAAGCCACCAAAAGCTTTGTGACTCTTAAGTCATCATGGGTTATGTGGCAAGATTTAATTATTTGGATTATGTGGTTAAGCCACCACATAAAGTGGGGCCCACAGCCATATATAAGGTATCTCAAATTCTTGAACAAGCAACATAAGTATCGTTAAACAATTATAATATACATCTGCATATTACATATCATATAAGCAACACAAGACCTTCACCAATTCAAATTAACGTGAAATTTTGCAATTTTAAGGGAGTACGGTGCAGTCTTTCTCAAGAATATCATAAAAATTTTTTCCCTACTCCAATCTTGCCGTCACGTGTTTTGTCGCAATTAATGTGTGTTAGAGGGATTGTCAAGAGAATTGACTCAGGTATGTTAAGGTTATCCCTTCTTTCTTTTGGCATTATCCAAGTAACGATACGTAAACGTAATTCTATTTCATAAGTGTTTCTACTCTTAGCAGTTAAGGATGTCTATGTTAGTTATTCTTGTAAATGATAGTCAAGAATGTCTAAGTATGTACCTATGTCCCTAATGAGGTATATAATAAAGATGTTAATGGTTATAATATAGTGATATATGTACATGCATCTTCATGTACTTACCACCGTGCTACGGCCGGTTGGGCAGTTATGTATCATTATTCACCACCGAGCTACGACCGGTTGGGCAGTTACACATTATCACTGATCTACGGCCGGTCAAGCAGTCACGCATTTACCACCGCGCTACAGCCGGTCGCGCAGTTACCACTGATCAGTTGGGCAGTCATGCATCGATATGGATAATAGTCTTAAGGAGAAGCATAATACTTACAAGTATAATAAGTATGCATTTATGGTGGCACTTCAGAGTCTCAAGTTGATTCTTATATGTCATTAATTAATGTTGACTTATTGTTATGTTTCATTTCCTCCTTACATACTCAGTACATTATTCGTACTGATGACCTTTTATTGGGGACGTTGCATTCATACCTGCAGGTATAGATAATCAGATTAGCGAGCTCTCATAGTAGACAAAGTTAGCATTCAGTGAAGGATAGGTAAGAATCCACCTCATTCAGATTGCAACCGAGTCTATAAGTCCTTGTGTCAAAGTTTTACTACAAAATTATTGATAGGCGGGGGGCCTTATCCCATTTGATGTCGAATAATCATAGAGGATTTGTAGACAGAGGTTTATTTTGTACAGTATGTCAGAGGCCTTGACGGCCCATATGTTTTCATGTTTTAAGAACGATGGTTCATTGAAACAGCATTGCCCACTTATATTTATACATTATGAGTTGTGGCCATGTTGGCACATGATAGTTACAAAAGAAAAACAAATGAGTTACAGAGTGTTTCGCTCGGGCTAGTACGACATCGGGTGGTAGCCACGCCTCCCTAGGTTTGGGCGTGTGATGAGTGGTGATTTTACCACTCATTTTAGTCTCCTTTCGTTAGATTTTGCGTCCTTTAATGATAACATGAGGTCTTTTACAGTGTGTATTGTTCGATTTTCAGGAAAATGATGCCATGAAGTGACTTGCATTGAATTGAAATGGAATTGAGCAAAAAAGAGTGGAAAAAGGGCGAACAATCCGTCAGTGATTTCGCACCTGCGGACGATTGGTCGCTTATGCGACATCGCACCTACGAAGTAAACGACTGTATCTGCGAAAATAGCTCAAATGCACTGAAGCTGCACCTGCGACGTGTTATCTGCATCTGTGGAACCGCAGGTGCATTGTTTTGGTCCGCATCTGTGGAGAAGAGCAAGTCCATTGAGAGTCGCACCTGCGACGTGAAATCCACATATGTGGAGCCGCACTTATGAGGATTCTTCCGCTGGTGCGGTCAACGAGCATCAGTTTATGGCAGATTTGCCAATCTACATTTTCCCAATCCGAAACCCACTAATACTCGACCTAGCAGATATTTTGAGAATTTTTTGGCTTATTTTCAGTCTTCTACACTAAAGAAGAACAAGTTTTAGAAGATAGGGTTTGCACACAAACTTGGGTTTTGAAGATTTGAAGCTTATGGTTAAGGATTTCTTACCCATTTATGTTTATTTCTTCATTTCCTTGCTTTGTATTGAATATTTAAGTTTGTAGTATTTACTTCCAACACTCAATCTTGCTTATGGAAATATTCATGTTTAAAGTGTAGATTAAATACCTTGTTGTGCTTATGTGTTGAATAATTTTTCATCTTTTATGTAGTGGGTTATTGTTTCTTTAATTATTCTTGTTTTTTAATGTTTCCAAAGGGATTAGCTAACCCTAGGACTCGCCCATTAACTCTGAATTAATTTTGGGAATGATAATTTGGGGTTGGGAAAGATTAATTAACAAGAACTTGAGGCTTTAACCCTTATTTTATAGATTCTACCTAGGAATAGGATTGAACTACTTGTAGCCATATCCGGATGTGCTTAATCTCTAAATTGGGTTAGGAATATTTCAATTAGGAAGTCTTGTAAGTCTTCGGAAGAATCTAATTAAGAACTCTTATCCGTGGGTAATTAACATTAACTCGCTCATATTTGTAAAATCGTGAAATACATTGGATCGTTACTTGAGTGTAATTCCCGATGCATCCATACTTGTAACCATTGATCATTTTACTTTCTTTCTAGGTTAGTTTACATTTTTGCATTTAGGTATAAATATTTTCTAAACCAAATTCTAAGTGTTGGTATTGCACGATAAGTGATAATTCTCTTACATTCCTAATCGCCAACATATTATTCTCTGTGGGATTCGACCCCAACCTAGTTGGGTTATTATATTTAACATCGACTTATTAGACTATTTCAAAGTGTACTTTGAGCGTATCAGCGTGACAAAATGGTATCAGAGCGGGTCATGTCCTAGGGAGTCTACAAAGCTATGCCTAATAGAGTCTCACTTATGAGTGTGTTGCGCGCCACATTTATAATTGAGAGGCTATAGGGCATTTAGGATATGTTAACCTTCTTTTGTTTCCAAATCGTGCCATAGAGCTGAGTCGTAAGAAGTCAGTATGAAGCTTTTGCTAGATTTTGTATGCCCTAGAGATGCAGGCATCACAGTAGAGCTTTAAGGCGTAATTACCACCTATTTGGAAGGGAGGTTATGAAAGAAATAGAAGATACGATGCGAGATTAATAGATGAGTAAGGTAAATGAGAAGAAGATACGAGATACTCAAGTACAAAATGTTGTGAATAGTCCAGACATCAGATAGAGGTTGGGTTTTAGTTTAGTTTACAAAGAAGACTCTAGAGAAAATTTTGTAAATCTCTAAGAGCTAACATTTGAGGACGAATATTTCTAAAGGGGGAAGGATGTTACATCCCGTACTTTAATATTAGGATGAGTCGTAGTAATCCATATGAGCTTGAAGGTATTAAGACCATTCATGAGGTTATAGAGGATTTGTGACTATGTTATTATAAGACCCCGTAACTTTAACAACCTCGATAATGTTATATACATTCGATATGGTATCTTGAGTGGAACATTTTTCTAAAAGAAAGTCTGAAAATATGATTTTATATAGTTATTAATATTACCACTTTCGAATATGCTTTAAATTATATAGATAATATGAGAAAGTGTCACGACCAGAAATCTAAACCAGTCGTGATGGCGCCTATCGTGGAACTAGGCTAGCCAATACCACACTCAAATTGTAATAATCTTCCATTATATCATTTCTAAAATGATAACACATAAAGGTTTCTTTTAAAATTTTTTAAACAGATGATGCTACACCGAATATTACATACAATCCCGAGATCCTGGAGTCACTGGCATGAGCATCTACAGAAAATATAGAAACCTGAAAAATAAACTCTATAATAGTAAGCAGGAGAGAGCAGGACTGCAAACGTGTGCAGCTACCTCGCAAAATCTCCGAGAACTCTCTGGAATAGATATACAACTCACTCTGCCCTAACACCTAGATCTGCACACAAGGTGAAAGGAGTAATGTGAGTACGCCAACTCAGTAGTAATGAAAATAAATCAGGTCTGATCAGTAAGAACACATAAAGTCAAATCATCATTTCACAATAAGCACAATCTTTCTTTCCAACAGTGTATATGCTAAATCAGCACGCTTAAAAGCCGATATCAGTAAAAATCATTTGAGAATATACTTGCCAACAGTTTCAACATAACTTTCAAGAAGTTTAGTATAAAAATGATAAAAATCGTAAAAAGCCTCTCGGGTAAAACATATTTCATAAGTTCAGAGTGAAAGTGGTAAAATCATCAGTAGCCCCTCGGGCAAAACATGTATTAGAAACTGCCCCTCAGGCGTAACATCACTCAGAATATGCCCCTCGGGCATACCTCACAATCACTCATAATCAGACCATATGGAAACCTCACATTCACTCATAATCAGCCCTTCGGGCAACCTCACAGTCACTAATACCTCCCAATCACTCGTCACTCGGCACTCGCACTCAGTTGGTACCTGCGGTCACTAGGGGTGTGTACAGACTCCGGAGGGACTCCTTCAGCCCAAGCACTAATATCAAGCCACCTCGTGGCATCTCATATCCTCACAATCAGGCCATCATCCTCACTCAATTAGAAATTCGCAGTAAGCCCCTCGGGCTATCAGTAAAAATGGGGTACTCTACCCAAAACATAATTTTATAACTCAAAATATTGTAAATAAGGCAGACTTCGAAAACAGTTAAACATAATATGACTGAGTGTAAATCATAAGTCAACACAGTGAGAAAATAGCAGTAAAAGGCCCCAAGGGGTCTAACTAGTCGGCGCAAGGCCCAAACATGGCTTACATCCCAAATATTGCAATGATTTTAAAACACAATTTAACATATGATTTAAAAGAAATATGCAACTCAATAATTGCCGCGGAAATGACCAAGTCCAACTCCAAAAATTAGTGCACGCCACACACTCATCATCCGACATGTGCGTCACTCTCAAAATAGTGAGAAAATATGATGTCCGGGGTTTCATACTCTCAGGACGAGATTTACAGTCATTACTTACCTCAAACCGGCCCAAATACTGATATGTGATGCTCATTCCTCTCTAATCGGCTCCCGACCGCTCCGAATGTATCCTAAAGCAGGTTAATATCATCAATAGACGTTAATGGAATAAGGCCCACTCGAAAACTATCAAAAGTAGGCAAAATTCCCAATATTGGCCAAACCCGACCCTCGGGCCCATGTCTCGGAATCCTATAAAAATCACATCACAAGAATCCTTATCCTTTCCCGAGTCTACACATATAAAATGCATCAAAATCCGACCACAATTGACCCCTTAATTTCTTAATTATATGTTTCAATTTCCCAAGCTTAAACCCCCAATTTATGCCATCACATTTACTAATTCCAAGCCTAATCTGCCAAATAACAACATAGAATCGAGTTTTTAGCCCGAGAAACTTAGTTCCACAGAAGACCCTCGAAATCCTTCTTCAATTTGCTCCCAAAATGACTCAACCCGCATGCAAAAGTGATGAGAAATACCAAAATTTCGCGAAGGCAAGTATTTATACTTCCAGTCCAGAGATTACCGCACCTGTGGCCAAAATCTCGCACTTGTGGACCCGCACCCGCGGTCCCAGGTGTGCACCTGTGAAAAATCACTTAAGGTCGAAATTCCGCACCTGCGACTCCATTTCCGCACCTGCGACTCTGCAGGTGCGTTCCCACGTCCGCATTTGCGGTCCCTCACTGAGCTGCCCAAATTCCACATCTGTGGATTCCTTTCAGCTTCTGCGGGCCCGGACCTGCGGTTGCCCATCCGCATGTGTGGTCACACAAGTAAAATGGCACCAACAACATCTTTGCTTCAAATGTTACAAGTCCAAACCCCCGTTAACCATTCAAAATCAATCCCGATCCCCTCAAGACCCCGACCAAAAACACAACAAGTCCCTTAATCATAGTCAAACTTAGTCGAGCCTTCGAAACACCAAAAATAACGCAAAAACACCAAAATCACATGAAATTCAAGCCTATGAACTTTGAGATTCCTAAATTCTGCCAATGATGCCGAAACCAACCAAATCACGTCCGAATGACCTAAAAATTTGCACACACGTCCAAAATGACACTACGAACATGTTCCAACTTTCGAAATTCCATGCGACCCCGATAGCCTATTTTCCATTGCCGATCACAAATCGCCCAAAAACTAACTTTCGCCAGTTCAAGCCTAATTCTACATCGAACATCAAAACCACATTTCGAACACAGTCCTAAGTCCCAAATAACCTAGCAAGGCTATCCGAGCCATAAGATCTACATATTCCGAGGTTGTTTACCAATAAGTCAACTCCATGTTGACTTTTCCAACTATTAAGCCAATTTAAGAGACTAAGTGTCTCATTTCTCTCCAAAAATCACTCCGAACCCGAGCCAACCAATCTAACACAACATAATGAAGTTGAACCACATATAATGAAGCAGGAACAGGGGAAACGTGGCTATTTCTCTTGGAACGACCGGCCGGGTCGTTACATAAAGTTTATGACAATTTCTTTATTGTAAAGATAGAAATTATTTTCTCACAAGAAAAGAAGGCTATCTTTTACCATTTTAAGAATTAAGCGTACGAGAATTTGTACTCTTTATATGAGATATGGAAAATTAGAAGTTGAGAAAATATATGTATTTTTACATGGATGTTTTAATGAAATAATAGTGTATGTATTGATTTTATATAGTACCACATGACCATCACTCTTAAGGTGTATAAAGTGTGTTAAAAGTGAGTAGTATTTTAAGTATTTTGAGATAATTCTTAATTATGTGTATAATTGGGTAATTTATGATTTTTAGTGGGACATTAATTAAAATCTTTGGATAAATCAAAAACTCCACGTAGCAGCAAGCCACCTAAAGCTTTGTGACTCTTAAGTCATCATGGGTTATGTGGCAAGATTAAGTCATTTGGATTATGTGGTTAAGACACCACATAAAGTGGGGCCCGCATATATATATATAAGATATCTCAAATTCATTAACAAGCAACATTGTATACGGCTGAAATTGGAGAGCCCGATTTCACGGCCATTTCGATGAGAATGAAGGCTCGAAGGCCCAAGTTTTGGTATCAAGGGGCATATTGAAGGTCCTCGACCTCGACGCCATGCATATCGAAGGTCCTCGACCTCGAAGAAGTACATATAGAAGGCTAACATGGAAAGGCGAGAAATTCACAAGGGGCACATGGTTAAAGCTGACAAAGTACACAATATAGTACAAGCCCGTACCGTGGCATTAAATGGATGTACCAGCCATATCTCTTTATATTAATTACGCATGTACTATATTGGGATTCCCCATCATTTATAAAAGGGAACCTCAATACAAGAACAAGAACATCCCCTGCTCTCTAACAAAAACATTCTCGACAATTACTTCATTAATTTATTGCTTCTAATTTATTGGGTTATTGAATTATTATTCATTTGTTACTTGTTATTGCTCATAACTAGGCCATTCTTAAGGCCTCCAACATTGTTTCATTGTTATCGATCGCCCCTAGTCAAACTTCTCAAGGTCGACCTCGAGGTCTACCCGACCACCCCCGAGACTGGCCTTTTCGGTACCTGGTTTGCGTAATCTCATTCCTTTCGATCTTATTTCATTTTTCTCACTTTGTACTCAACATCTACTGCCCAAAAAAAACGGTATTAAAATAGATCATGTATTTTCTAGAACCACATATTCAAGTTTAATTGTAATCACCATTTTCAAGGTAGCTTGGCCAACATAATTCGGTCAAGGGTGGTAGAGAAAATCGGGTTGCTTGACCAGATCATACCCGCCTCTCGAGTCCTCAATGGGTTCAACATGGAAATTGAAACAACGAAAGGAGAAATTATCTTCCCAGTCAACGTGGCCGGCATAATTCAAGATACCAAGTTTCATGTCATCGAAGGTGACATGAAGTACAATGCATTGCTTGGAAGCCCATGGATAGACAATATGAGGGCGGTGCCATTAACCCTTCACCAAATGATGAATTTCCCTACAAAGGATAGGGTAAAATTAATATACGGAGAGCAGCACGCAGCAAGAGAAATGTTCGCAGTGCACGATGTGGCACCGACACCTTCTACATCAAAGGAGCCAAAAAACAAACAAACCGCCAAGTAACAATCACAAACTACATCCTCATAAGAAAAAATAAAGGACCATGTCGCGTCCTCGGAACTGATAACCAAAGCATATCGAGGCTCAAGCGCCATAGCAGCTAAGGCACAACCCTATCCCTTTTTCTTTCACACTTTATGCTAACCTGCGTGCAGGTATCCGATTGAAGGAGTCGAAGCACCCCCAACTTGAAGGACCTAGGTTTTCAAGCATGTGTTGCACTCTTTTTCCTTCATATGGGATTGTATTCCAAAAGGGTTTTACCGGGGAGGTTTTTAACGAGGAAACATCCATATTCTACCTAAGGAGAACTCACCAAGTATTTAAGGCTTATCTTTAATCAACCTCGAATACTGAGGGGCATCCCCCAGGATATCACTGAAATATGCCAAAGAGGGTGTCAACAGGAGAATGTTTTATTGGACCAAACGGTCGAATGAACCATGTCCGCATAGAATAATCAAAACCTCGATGGTAAGAACATGTATACTTGTACCAAGTAATCAAATAAGTATCTTCTATCATCAAAACATTTCGCACATCAAATAAGTTTGCCATTACCACAAGAGACAACCCCGGAGCCAAAAATTTATCAAGCACTGAGGAACTATCCTCGATAGTCACTCCACTGAGTCGCCAAAAACTCGAAGCCGTAAGACCTCAGGGCAGGTAACTTCGAACTCATAAGCCCTCCACGAGTGAATATCAACATCATAATCCCTCCTCGAGGCAACATCAATTCCGACTCGGGGACTGCCCCCGACAGTCGACTCATCAGGTTATCAAATTTGAAGCCGTAAGACCTCAGGGCCGAAAACTTCGAACTAGTAAGCCCTCCATGAGGAAACATCAAAACTGTAAGACCTCAAGCAGGACATGTACAAATTTGTAAGACCTTAAAACATGCATAAACCCCATATCAAAGTCAAGGCTATATACCGAACTTGTAAGACCCAAAAGGCATACCCTCAAAATAGACACCATGGCTATCTCACTCGGGGACTAAAAGGCTACGGCAAAATACAATGACAACCGTCATAAGGCTCCGACAAAGCAAACGCAACTCGGAGACGTTCGACTATTGCCATAAAATAACAGGCCTCCAATTACATCGAAAAGCACCGGTTAAAGGTTGTAACAACCTAAAGCGTAAGAGGCCAAGTCACTCGCTACATTAAAGGTTGTACCAACCTAAAGTGTAAGAGCCCAAGTCTCCATCAAGTCGTATCGACCCTACACGTAAGAGCCCAAGTTGCCAGCTACAGGTCATACCGACACAAAGAGCCTCAGGGCCAATTTGAAAACACGAGGGCCGTTCAGCTCGAGTCGAAACCCGACTCAGAGACTAAGCTCGATACGGTTAAATAAAGCGCCTCAGGGCCAAAAATGCATAAGAGCCCAAGTTGCCCGCTACATTAAAGGGCGTATCGACCTTACACGTAAGAGCCCAAGTCGCCAGCTACAGGTCATACTGACACAAAGCCTTAGGTCCAATTTGAAAACCTGAGGGTCGTTGAGCTCGAGTCAAAACCTGACTCGGAGACTAAGCCCGATACGGTTAACTAAAGTGCCTCAGGGCCAAAAAAGCGTAAGAGCCCAAGTCGCCCGCTACATTAAAGGTCGTATCGACCTTACGCGTAAGATCCCAAGTCGCCAGCCACAGGTCATACCGACCCAAAGTGCCTTAGGGCCGATTTAAGAACCTGAGGGACGTTGAGCTCGAGTCGAAACCCGACTCGGAGACTAATCCTGACACGGTTAACTAATGTGCATCAGGGCCAGAAAAGTGTAAGGGCCCAAGTCGCCAGCTACAACGAAGATTGTACCGACCTAAAGCATAAGAGACCGAGTCGCAAGCTTAAAGAGCCTTAGGGCCAATTTATAACCTCAAGGGTTTCATCTCAAAGTCCAATTCATTAGGCTAACTATCAATAAGAAAGTCAAATCAAAGAATATTTCATATATACACGTGTATTACAAATACATATCTACAACGCTCCCACATGAGTCTTATGCAAACAACAAAGCAAAAAATCTAGTCTACTTTCGGGACTAGCTCCCTCAAAGGCCCCTCTGACCACCTCCCACGGCGGCCTTCAAATATCAGCATCAGCTCAAGAAGAAAGGACAAACTTGGTATCGATCTCGTCCGCCTTTGCCTGCTTTATCTCTTCCGAAAGGTCAAAGCCCCTAGCATGTATCTCCTCGAGGGTCTCCCTCCGGGACTTGCATCGGGCATACTCATTGACCCTCCTCTCTCTGTTGAAAGCCCATATCAGCTCAGCCCAAGAATTGTCAATGTCTTTCAAGTAAATGACCACCTTCTTATCGGCCTTCACTCAAACTACCTCAGCTTCAGCCCGAGCATCCACGACCTCGGCTTTGATATTTAGAAGATCATCCTCGAGCTTGGTGATCCTGCTTGACTGAATTAAGATATCTTCTCGGGCATTGTGAAGTTGTATCTCGAGGGCAGCAGCCTTGGCCAAAGCATTCCTTTGGGCCGCAACATGTATGCCTACATGCACTTTCAACGCTTGGCATTCGGACAAAACATGCATGTCCTCACCCCAAAGGAGCTCCAACGCTTCTATTTTTTCCTGCAACTGAAGCACCGAAGCATTAGTTCCCAGAGGTGAGAAAGGGAGAACGTACCCCTTCAGGGTAAGGATTACCCGACCCTCGAGTTTGCCTTCACAAATCCGCCACCGATGCATCTCCACCCGAAGATGTATCAACTCTTTTGTCTTCTCATTTCTAAGAATCTTGAGAGATTTTTTCATACCCAAAGCTTCCCGCAACTGGGCCTCACAGCGAAGCAGCTTGGACTTTAGTTTATCAAAAACCTGCAAAAGAGAAACTTCAAATCAAAGAGTGAAGATTCATAGCTAAAAAGCCAGCAAGGCAGATCAGAACTTACCTCGGAACAGAGCCGCCAGGCCTCCTTAAAAGTTGGTCATGCATCTACCGGCCCGGCCCCAATTGAACCACTCTTAATAGAGGTATGCCCACTCGAAACCTCAATTGGTCCGGGCGGCCCCTGGTCCCAATCACCCTTTGGTGTACCTTCGAGGGATGAAGCAGATGACGGTGGAGGACTCTTGCTCCATCTCTCTCGGGGAACCTCTTCTTTAAAATTAGAGGTTTCTGGCCTGACAGAATCGACAATCTCGGAAGGGCCCCCAGCTCGAGCCGTAGACGGTGAATTGTCCTCTCGAGGAGAGCCTCTGTCCGCACAAGGACCAACATATATAAAACTCTCATTAGCAGCGGCATCTCCTTTACGCCTCCGAGAAGGCCCCGTGTCACGACCCAAACTGGTGGATCATGACTAGCACCAAGGCCATACATGCTGAGCACCAAAGTACATTTTATCTAACATTCTTTATTATCTTTAAGGGCCGACAAAATCAATATAAATGGTAGATATGGATCATGAACAATAAACAATGAAAGATAATGGCATGAACCTACATCACATGGGATGACAATACTACTAAGAAACTACATATAAGGTACGAGCTACAACGCTGCCATGAAAGACTATACACAAAAATTAGCCAACAAGGCATACCAACTATACATGAGTCGACACCTGTATATGAGCCTCTAAAGGATCATAAGTGATACAACATTGCCGGAACAAGGCCCCAATACTATACCCATAATATCTATAACAAAAGTGCATACCAAGACCACGGCAAGTGCGGAGAAAGGATCATGCTGATAATCGATGAACTAGGAAGCCTACTGCGGTGGGGGAGCAGCGTCTACCTATCTACCAGGACCTGCAATATGACATGCAGTGTCCAAAAATAAAAAGGACATCAGTACGAATGAAGTACTGAGTATGTAAAGCAGGTTAGAATAAGTAAGAACAGTAATGTAAATAGGGATAGAGTATATAGAACCTATAACTTCTGTGTAGCTCTAAGGGATACTGACATGAAATACGTGATACACACACACACACACACACACACACACATATATATATATATACACATAAACTTTTAAAACATACGCCTCTGTGTGCAACATCATCATTATATCGTACTCGACCGTAATAGGCTCGGTAAAATGTACCCGGCCACGTGGAGCTCAGTAAAACCCAAGTGATCAGTAGTTGCACACTAGGTGACATACCAGTGGACCTGACCTATTGAATCATGACTATATCCGGCCGAATATAGTGCGGCTCGGTAGAGTAACATAGATACATAAATATATATTTCATGTAGGACTCATTGGAATCATATTCCGAACCTTTCGGAGTGACGTAAGGTCGGTATTCTTTGTACACGTTATTAGGACTAACTCTTCATCAAGAATCTTATAAGAATCAGGAAGTACCGACAACATTGATAACATAAGAATAAGAGAAGAAACCTCAACATCAATTGTTCCATAAGAAGGGAAACAATGTAAGTACTGCTAGCTTCTAAGAGTAGAGTATCTTTGGAAGCTCGTTCATCGCATTATGTACAATTGGAGTCATGAAAAATAAGGAAAGGGATTATTTTGTGTCACATCATTTAGTGCTCTGAAGGGACTGACGTCATGGTAGGAGTGTGGAAGGGGAAAAAAGTCAAAACCATTTCTTATCTCTTCATTCAAAGAAACGCGGGGACTATCTATATACGGCTAAAATCGGAGATCCCGATTTCACGGCCATTTCAATGAGAATGAAGGCTCGAAGGATCGAGTTTTGGTATCAAGGGGCATATCGAAGGTCCTCGGCCTCGAGGCCATAAATATCGAAGGTCCTCGACCTCGAACCAACACATATCGAAGGCTAACATGGAAAGGGGGGGAATTGCCAAGGGGCACGTGGTTAAAGTTGAAAAAGTACACAAGATAGTACAAGCCCGTACCATCGAATTAAATGGTTGTACCAGCCATATCTCTTTATATTAATTATGCATGTACTATGTTGGGATTCCACCTCATATTTAAAGGTGACCCTTGTCGCTTTGTAACATACATGATATTCAATACAAGAACAAGAACATCCCCTGCTCTCTAACAAAAACATTCTCTACAATTGCTTCATTAATTTATTGCTTCTCATTTATTGTGTTCTTGAATTATTCTTCATTTGTTACTTGTTATTGATCATAAATAGGCCATTCTTAAAGCTTCCAACACTGTTTCATTGTTATCGATAGCCTCTAGTCAAGCTTCTCAAGCTCGACCTCGAGGCCTACCCGACCACCCTCGAGACTGGCCTTTTCAATACCTGGTTTGCGTAATCTCGTTCCTTTTTCTACTCATCATCTATTGCCTAAACAACCGGTATTAAAATAGATCACGTATTTTTTAGAACCACATAATCAAGTATAATTGTAATTACAATTTTCAAGGTAAACAAGCATAAGTAACGTTAAACCATTGTAATATGCATCTTCATATTACATATCATATAATCAACACAATACCTTCAACGATTCAAATCAACGTGAGATTTTGCAATTTTAAGGGAGTACAGTGCATTCTTTCTCAAGAATATCATACAGATTTTTCCGTAATCCGATCTTGCCGTCACGTGTTTTGTCGCAATTACTGTGTTTAGAGGGATTGTCAAGAGAATTGAATTAGGTGTGTTAAGTGTATTCCTTCTTTATTTTGGCATTATCCAAGTAACGTTACGTAAACGTAATGTTATTTAGTGTTTCTACTCTTAGCAGTTAAGGATGTCTATGTTAGTTATTCTTGTAAATGATATTAAAACATGTCTAAGTATGTCCCTAAGTCCCTAATGAGGTATATTATAGATATGTTAATGTTTATAATATAGTGATACATGTACATGCATCTTCATGCATTTTCCATCGTGCTACGGCCGGTTGGGCAGTTACCACTAGTTGGGCAGTTATGTATCATTATTTACCACATGTTGGGCAGTCATGCATATTCATTTATCACTGAGCTACAAACCGTCGAGCACTCATGAATTTACCACTGATCTATGGCCGGTTGTGCAGTTACACATTTATCACCGAGCTACGACCGGTCGGGCAGTCACGCATTTACCACCGCGCTACGACTGGTCGGACAGTTACCATTGATCTGTTGGGCAGTCATGCATCATACGATACGGATAATAGTCTCAAAGAGAATAATTATACTTACAAATATAATAAGTATGCATTTATGGTGGAATTTAAGAGACTTACCTAATCTTAAGTTTGTATAGGTGTTTGATTGAATTTTGTTGGAGGATTCTTGAAAAAACTAGCAACTATGAAAATTGAAGTTGAGCTATGTTGTGTGGGTTATTTTTACATGTTTTATGATACCGAATGAAATTGTAAAGGTATGGATATCAGGGTGAGGATGGGAAGTGATGATGAAGATCATTGCGCTAGAACATGCTGAATTAGAGCTATAAAAGACCCTACGAAGTTATGCACATAAGTTGTTGGATAAAATGACTAAATGAACTTCCCTATAGATTGTGAAGTAAGTATTAATACCAATCCTTTGTACGCTATAGATTACCATCTGTAAGAGGTGCGGGGACTTGTGCCACAGTTGTAACTTCGTTGATAAGGTATGTTAAGGTTCTCCGTTCTTTTCTTTTGGCATAAACCATACGATACAACAAAATGAGCAAACACACAACTTTCACAAATGACTCTATTCTTAGAAGTATTAAGGTTTCCTATGTTCTTTATTCCCCATATGTACTATTATCATGTTGTCTGTTTATGGGTCTCAGAAAATACTTATGTTGAGAAAGTTTATTTGTGGTATTAGCTGAAGGCATATTGAACATATGACATTCCAAGAGATCTTGTTCACTTACTTCATTATGCATTGCATTCATTTATACATGTATATTGACCCATGAAAAAATGACGCTATATATGGGTATATTATATGTGTATGGGGTATGGGTAAAGTTTATGGCATTATACACACACCACCACCTGATCAGCTAGAATACATTAATAATTTCGTTCACTGAGGTTAAGATGAAATAATGGGATGCCCTCAGAGGCTTGATGACATTATGTACGCATATACTTATGCATGATATGCCATTTATACGCATATGCATGACATTATAAATGTTTCATGATTCACAGAGCTATTCAGACTTACAGGTTGAGTCTTTCATGTCATTGATTTCTATGCCTTACATACTCGGTACATTATTCGTACTAGCATCCCTTTTACTGGGGACGTTGCATTTCATGCCTATAAGTCCTAATAAATAACTGGATAGACCTTACCAATAGATAGAGCCAAACATTAGCGTGGTATGTAAGCTTCACTACCTCGGGGTTACTAGGTGCAGACCTTGGAGTCCATTTTATATATACAAATTTTGATGGGTAGGTCGAGGCCCTATCCCGACCATGATGCAAATCATTTATCTCTAGAGGCTTATAGAAAAGTCCTGTATATATTATATATCACTATTGTAGTCTTTTCAGCCTTGTGTACATGTTAGTTTGGTATTGCTGGTTGTAGTCATTCATGGTGGCCTCGTCGGCTTTGATTGGTATTATTATCTCGTAGCTAGGCCTCGTCAGCCTAAGTTGTGGGTTACCCCTCCAGAGTTCATAGTTACAGAGTGGTATGCTCAGAAAAATATTGCACCGGGTGCCGACTACACCTTTCCAAGTTTAGGGCGTGACAACGAGGGATACTAGTACAATTCATATCACACATCAAGCAGATATGCAAGAATACATGTACATGATCAAAGAGCATCAAATTTTATACTCTTGGACAAGTATAAGTGAAATGTTAAGGTGTATGCATTTGCAAGTGTGATATCATATATCCAGGTAAATACATCACAAAATACCAGCTATTAGGTTTAATTAGGAGATTAACCTCTATGTAACCTCAAACATGGCTCAAATAGCTCACAATGGAAAAGTATGAGAAACATCAAAGCATGAAGCCTGGCAATAAATTCAAGGCATATCATACCCAAAGCACTACCCCGATCATGAATATAAACCTTGGCGCATGCGCATGGGCTCAACCCCACACATGTGCACCACTCATAGTACACAGTTATCACAAATAATCCAGGTAACTAGTGCATCAACCAAGTTTAGGTAAGATACTTACCTCAAGCAAGCAAAATCAATACTCTAGAAATGCCATCTCACGCGAATCGACCTCTGAATGGCTCAAAACTAGCCAAAAGCAACTCAAAATCATCAAATAATGCCATAGGGATTGAACCCAAACGGTAAAGGTTGAATCTTTAACCAAATACTAAAAGTCAACCAAAACGTCAACTCGGGCTCGCACCTCGGAACCCGAAAAAAATACAATTCAAGATAACCCATTCAAATACGAGTCCAACCATACTAATTTCACTCAAATTCGAGTCCAAATCAATGTTCAAATTCCAAATATTCACTTTAGAAAGGTTGATACAAAAAACCCCAATTTTTCTTTTACATTCATCAATCAAATGCCAAAATCAACTATGGAATCATTGTAATGTGATTAAATACGAGTAAAAAAATACTTATCCCAATCCATTTGGTGAAAATTTTCTTTAAAATCGCACAAATGGGAGCTCGAAATCTCAAGTTGACTCTGACCATTTCTCGCATGTGCAAATTCATAGCCGCATTTACGGCTCCACAACTGTGTCCAATATCTCGCAGAAGCACGCCCGTGTCTGCGCCAAAACCATCGCAAAAACGGAACTTCCATGGATGCCTCCTCTTCGCAGAAGCGATCACTCACTCGCATAAGCAAGTCCGCACCTGTGGCCAAATCTGCGCATGTACGAAGAACCAACACCAGAACTGCCCATTATGATCAAAATAATTTGAAACTCATCCAAAATACATCTAAGCACCTCGGGACCCCATCCAAAAATACCAACAAGTCCCATAATATAACACTTACCTATTATTGGCATCGAATCACACATAATAACATCAAAACCATGAATCGTACTTCAAATCAAACTCAATGAACCTTTGAACTTTCAACATCCAAAACTTGTGTCGAACCACATCAATTCAAGTCGGAATGACCTCAAATTTTGCACACAAGTTCCAAATGACATAAAGAATCTATTCAAACTCCCCAAATAAAAATTCGAACCCGATATCATCAAAGTCAGCTCTCAGTCAAACTTATGAACATTCAAAACCTTGAAATTGCCAACTTTCTCCAGCTAGTACCCAAACCTTCTAGAAACATCCAAATGCAAATACGGGCGTATGACCAAGTTAAAATCACATTTGGACCTAATGGAACCATCAAAACTCCGATCCAAAGTCAAATACACAAATGTCAAACTTGGTCTACTCTTCCAACTTAAAGCTTCCTATCTAAGAATCGTTTTCCCAAATCAATTTTGAACAACTCGAAGGCCAAAACCGACCATACATGCTAGTCGTACTACATCATATGAAGCTACTCAAGGCCTCAATACATCGAATGAAATTCCAATGTTCAAAACTATTAATCGAATTGTTACATTCTCTCCCACTTAAACATACATTCGTCCTCGAATGTGGAAAGAGTTGTAACAAAGGCATCAAATCACTAACTAAACTCACCATACACATTCCCATGGGTGACCCCACATCACCCCAATCCATATAAGCCTAACAACACAATTTAACTGAAGACATTACTGATACCTCAGTCCATAAACCTTAGAACTCAAATCCACAACATCTAGAACTCATTATAAGACCCTATTCTCGCATCTATACACTATGCGATTCTGAACAAGCTGTATCAAGACATAACCATAACCCAAGAAATAATCACATGATATACCGCATAATTCAGGTACCTATTGCAATAACTTTCAACCATAATAACTGCTCAATAACAAATTGGGTACCCGGTAACAAATCTCGTATCAAGTAAAACATTGTACAAAATATTTCTCTTAAGTCGTGGTCGACACCATCAGAATTCTTTGGAACCAAATTGCACATAACCAAGCAATCCAAATTGAATCTTATAACTCAACCAAGTTACAGAGATCATCAAAACCAAGAGCATAGCCACAACATACCTATAAAGCCTCGCCAGACCAAAAAAAACCGATCATTTCTATTATCATGTTGATCCAAACCACGACCAAACTAGCCTATTTCATCAAACCCCTTCTTGACTTGCCTTGAAGTTAACACTTCTCCTTGCCAATATACTACGATCCTTAACCCAAATCTCACTAAAAGAGATCCTAGCATGAAACCTCATCGTCCTAAAGCCCATAAGCCACTATATTTTTTCTTAAGTACCCAAATATACCTTATCTAAGATCCCACTATGAAGAGACTTCATGTGAATCTGATGTGTTTTCGTTAACCTCTCTTATACTGAAATGTATAATCCATAATGATACATAAAACCGTGTCACACCCCGAACCTGGGGGCGAGACTGACACTCGGTGCCTCACTTAACCTAGTGTACCAACTCGCGATTGAGGGACTCTGAACATACAATGTCATACTTTCGCCATGGGACCACATTGGAAGAAAATTTGTGAAGAAAAATATAAAAATGAACGGAAACTAGCTTTGACTAAACATCAACATAAAGCTGGGCCGACAAAGCCGTCATAACTACTACAACGTACAAACCAACAAAATATACATACAAGGCCTACAAGCCCATTATATTACACTAACTGACAGGATATGCCTACAAGCCTCTACTGAGTGATGTACTGTGATAGGAACAGGGATGCGACCTACCCATAACATATATACACATATACACAATATGTACACAAAACCCTAAACCCGACAACTCCAAAGGACGCGGAGCTTATCGATCAAGATATATTTTGGAAACACCTACTGAGGAGGTCTACCTGTTTGTCTATCTAAACCTATATGCATGAAATGCAGCGTCCCTAGAAAAGGGATGTCAGTACAAAATAACGTAACGACTATATAAGGCAATAAGATAACTGAAAGATGAAATTGAACTAATAACATAATAACTAAAAGTTACTAGGAGTCAAAGATGATCTGGAGATATACTTACCTATTGAGACTGAGTCAACACTCTCAATATAGTAAGTAAAATAAATGCCCGCCCTATAAGGCTCGGTATGTGTAACTTCTCGATCGTAGTAGGCTCACTCATAGACGCTCGACCATACTAAGCTAGGTATGTCAACCATTATGGTCTCTCCCCATAGACAGTCGGCCATAGTAGGCTCGGTATATAGCTTACCATCTAATCTGAAGTTGCCTAGTAGGGGATGCTCATCGATTATAGCTCTATGGTGGTAAAATATTATAATACACTATATATATATATATATATATATAGAGAGAGAGAGAGAGAGAGTGAGAGAGAGAGACCCTCTGCTCTCTTGACTGGAAGAAAAAAATACTTAACTGAAGATAAAGTCCCGACAAGGGAGAATACTGTATCTTATGAGACTAGGATAAGTTCAGGAATACGAACTTCTCTTTATGCCTCGTTATCAAACTCATGTAGTTACGGGATCATGCCAAAATGAAGGAAGGTTTAGCCTTAACGTACCTTATCACAATCTTTCCAATAACATAGTTTAAGTTACCTCTTCGTGCCTTAATCTACAACAATGATAATAACGCTATCATTAAGTTACTAAAGGTACCACTATCGCACGGCGAATGACATCCTTATATTGTATTAAAACGGGCAGCATCTCCCCTATAATCCTTACTTCCTCCAAATTCAAGATATAACAGACAAAATGAGAACACACAACAATAACAACATATATGCATTATTTCCAACATATAATTCAAAAAATACTACAAAACATCCCAACACACCCGATCTCTTCATACACAAAATGACCATCGTAGTTGTGTCAAACAACCCGAAAATGTTACAACGAAAGACCAGACCACCACCCTTCATTTATGTGGTGCTTCTACACACCCTTCCTCCTCCAAAACTCCATAAAACAAAAGTAAAACACGAAATCCAACAACAACACAAAATAGTCCACCAAACAGTCTGCTACAAGTGAAAAACTCGAACTCACGGCTTCCGATCACCGTCTCGTGAGTTCTTACAATTATAGAACGACTTTCCATACATCTACAGTAGAAAAAATGGATGAAAGAGAGAATTAAACCTAACTTATTTGTTGAGTAACTCAGCTCCTATATTGGTTCTTCAAACTCTAGATTTTATCTCCAGCTAGAACTTGAAAAGGAGGGAAAATCAATTAGGTTTGTGTGCAACTTTTGGGAGGATGTTTGCAGGGGTTTAGGTCTGGTTATTGTGCTCTCTTATCAGTATATTATATGAAGGGAATAGGCATTTAAAAGTTCTCTTTGGATGACCCGAACTGGCCCATTTTGGATCTATATAATCTCTCATTAAGCAAGTAGGTGACACGTTGTCACCTAGCAGTCTGCGCCGTCTCGCAGAAACGCACATATATCTCTACTCTGACGTCTTATTGACAAACGATTTAATGCGTTAGAAAATAGACTTATAAATATTCAATTTTTTTGGTGGAACGCCCCGTTACTCTATGTAAATTGGGGGGAAATCGCAGTTACATTTGACCCAAATTTCAGTAAAACTTATGAATATAACTTGTAATGACTTTCATCGACTTTTGTTCCACAACTGCCTTGACTTAAAAACATAAAACAAACCTATCATATGACTAACATAAAAGCCCTTTCATGCTATGTACACTAGTATCACCCCAGAAGTACATGTTATAACATTCCCAATTTGTCGACTTCCGACGAAATATTAGTTTCTTCAATTCCTTTACTTTTGAACCTTCGAAACCTCTTTGTACTTGTCGTTCATGATATTAAATATTAAGTTACTTTATATACTTTCAAAGATGATCTCATTTTTGGTCCTATATTGCTTTGCTTACGACGCACTTCTACGTACGAAAATATAGGGTGTAACATCATTTGCCCCTTGGGAACATTCGTTCTCGAATGTTCTCTTAGAGAATTCAGAAATTTGTTCTAGAGTATCCTTAGTACACTAGAGTAAAACCATCGTGCATGCAGCCAGAAAATATACTAAACATGCCACACATGGCCAATGTCTATAAATAGCAACACTTGACCTCACACGGGCGTCAATCACAAATATTGCAAGTCCAAAATAAGAGCTTGCCTGATGAACTACTGGACTGAATAGAGGTGTGCTGAAGTAACCATCTCGAATAATATCTTAATCTTTAAATAGGTGGGTGTATTTAGACTTCATTTCTTCCCCCGCTTCCCACTTCATGTCTTCCGAATTCTTGAAACCTTCACGGAGGCTACCTCCTTATTTCGTTGCTTGCAAATTTGTCATTCTAGGATGGCAGCTCGAACTTCCTCGTATGATAAGTCCTCCATAATTTTTACATCATCAGTGGGCACCACTCAGGTAGGATCGCCAATGCACTTCTGTAGCATAGATACGTGAAAAACCGGATGGACAAACTCCAATTTCGAGGGCAATTCTAACTCATAAGCTACTTGTCCCACTCTCCAAATAATCCTATATGGCCCAATATACCGTGGTCTAAGCTTTCCGTTCTTGCAAAATCTCATCACGCCCTTCATAGGTGATACCTTTAAGTAAAACCTAGTCATCAACCCCGGACAGTATGTCTCGTCGCCGCATGTCAGAATATGACTATGATGACTCCGAGCTGTCAACAATCACTCCTGGATAAGCTTTACCTTCTCTACGTCCTGCTGAACTACGTTTGGCCCATGTAACCTAGATTCTCCAACATCAAACATCCCTATAGGAGATCAACACTTACGCCCATACAAAGCCTCGTATGGATCCATCTGGATACTGGAGTGGTAACTGTTATTATATGCAAACTCGATAAGAGGTAGATATTAACACACATGCTTGTAAGATATCCTCGAGCGTCTGAATTGTGCGCTAGGCTTGTTCATCAGTCTGTGGATGAAAACCGGTGCTAAGATTCACCTGAGTCCCTAGAGCTCTCTAAAATGACCTCCAAAAATGTGTTATAAACTAGGCTCCACGGTCAGATATAATAGATACTGGTACTCCGTGTAGCTGTACTGTCTCCTTAATATATAACTTTGCATAATCTTCGATTGTATAAGTAGATCTGACCGGTAGGAAATAGGTTGATTTCATGAGCCTATCGACTATAAACAATATAGAATCGAACTTACAATAAGAACGAGGTACACCCGTGACAAAGTCCATGTTGATCGCCTCTCATTTCCACGTTGGGATCTCTATAGTCTGCATTATCCCCCTGGGCTTCTGGTGCTTTACCTTCACCTGTTGGCAACTAGGACACTGGGTGACAAACTAAACAATGTTCTTCGTCATATGATTCCACCAGTACACATCCTTAATGTCATGATACTTTTCCGTCGACCCAAGATGAATGGAGTACAACGGATAATGTGCCTCTGACATAATCCTGTCTCATAGCCCTGCTACATCTAGGACACATAGACGACCCATGTATCTGAGAGCCCCATCTTCCTTGAGCTCTGAGAGAGGCTACTTCTATTGCGGAACTCGCTCTCTCAACTCTACAAACTCTGGGTCCTCGTACTGCCTTTCCTTTACTTCAGCTATGGGAGATGATTTTGCAGTGTTTTGGAGTATAACTCTACCATCGTCAGAATGTAATAACCGAACCCCCAAAACAAACCAATTGATGAAGCTCTCTAGATGGTTCTCTTTTCCCAGCCTCTACATGTGCTAAGCTACTCATAGATTGGCAACTTAAGGCATTTGCTACCACATTAGCCCTCCCTGGATGGTAGAGAATGTTAACGTCGTAATGTTTCAATAACTCTATCCATTGCCTCTATCTCAAATTCAATTCTATTTGCTTGAAAATATATTGCATTCTTTTATCATCTGTAAATAAACCCAAATGAACACCATATAAATAATGCCTCCATATCTTAAGTGCATGGACAACCGCAACTAACTCGAGGTCATGGGTCAGATAATTCCTCTCGTGCTTCCTCAACTGCCTTGAAGCATACGCAATTACCATCCCATGTTGCATCAGGACACATCCTAACCCAACACCTGAGGCATCACAATACACGCTATAACCCTCTAGACCTTCTAGAAATGTTAGAACTTTTGCTGAGATCAACCTGTTCTTAAGCTCTTGGAAGCTTCACTCGCAAGCCTCTGTCCACTGAAACTTAATGGATTTCTTTGTCAACTTCTTCAATGGTTCTTAGAGGGAAGAAAAATCCTCTACGAATATTCGGTAGTATCCTTCCAAGCCTAGAAAGCAACAAACCTCTGTCGGAGTGGTAAGTCTAGACCAGGATTTCACGGCCTCAATCCTCTGAGTGTCTACCTTTATACCTTCATCGGATGCAATATGCCCCAAGAATGCTATAGAATTTATCCACAACTCAAATATAGGAAACTTAGCATAGAACTTATGATCATAGAGGGTTTGGAGCACTGCTCGCAGGTGGTCCACATGCTCTTCTTCTGGACGCGAATAAACTAGAATATCATAAATAAGTACTATCAGGAACATATCTAATAATGGATAGAATACACTATTCATCAAGTCCATAAATACAGCGGGTGCATTTGTCAACCCAAAGGACGTGAGAAGGAACTAAAAGTGGCCATATCAGGTCCTAAAGGCTGTCTTCAGTATATCTATCTCCTAAACCCTGACCTAGTGGTACCTCGACCTCAAATCTATCTTTGAAAATGATCTAGCCCCTTGAAACTAATCAAACAAGTCATAGATCCTTGTAAGTGGATACTTATTCTTAATAGTTACCTTGTTCAGCTACCTATAATCGATACAAATCCTCAGTTAGCCATCTTTCTTCCACACAAACAACATTGGTGCACCCCAAGGTGAGGTAGTGGGCCTGATGTAACCTTTCTCCAACAAATCATTTAACTTCGACTTTAACTACTTCAATTCGATAGTTGCCATTCTTTATAAAGGGAAGGATATTGGTTTAGTTCCCGGAAGAAAATCAATGCTAAAATCAGTCTCTTGATCTGGAGGAATATTTGGAAGCTCATCTGCATACTCTCTGACTACCGGAATAGACTGAAGTGTAGGAATCTCAACATCTGAATCCCTAACTCGCACAATATGATAAGTGTACCCTTTTGCGATCATTTTCCTCGCCTCCATACAGGAAATAAACCTACCTTTGGTTGTGGCAGTATTACCTACCCATTCAAGGACTGGCTCACCCAGAAAATAAAATCTGGCTGTCTTTTCTAGGCAATCAACTGTGGCATAGCAAGCTGCCAACCAGTCCATGCCCATGATAGCATCAAAATCCATCATTAATAGCTCAACTAGGTTGACTTAGGTCTGACGACTACAAATTGTCACCGTACGACCTCGGTAAACCCATCTAGCAATAATCGGTTCTCTAACCGGTGTAGATATCGCAAAAAGATCACTTAGTATTTTAGGAACTATACCAAACTTCCCCGCGATAAATGGGGTAATATACGATAAAGTAGATCCTAGATCTATCAAGGCATAAGAATTGTGAGAGAAAATGGTCAATATACCTATCACAACATCTGGTGAAGACTCCTAGTCCTGTCGACCCGCTAAAGCATAGATACGGTTCTGATTACCACCTGAAATGGAACCTCTACCTCTACCTCGACCTCTACCAGCCAATGGCTAAAACTCACGCCTTGAAGGATGCACAAACATAGATGATCATGTTGTTGAACTCGCTGGTTGTGCCACACCCCCAGAATCTCTATTTGGGCAATCTCGCATCAGATGCCCCGGACGCCCCGGACGCCCACATGTATAACAAGCATTAGAACCTGCTCGACATTGGCCCAAGTGTCCACTACCACAAATGTCAAACCGCCTTGAAAATGACCATGCCTACCCTGAACCTTGCTGTCGCTGCAAACCCTACATTTGTGAGCTCTCACCTGGTCCTGATTGAGTATAGCGGTCATACCTACAACCCTGTAACGGAAGTGGCAGAGACCTAGGTGGTCGTCTGAAGTAGTGGGGCCTATAAAACTGAAAAAAACTAGTAATGGCTAAACATCAATATAAGGCGGGGCCGACAAAGCCATCATAGCTACTACATTTATCAAACCAAAATATTATAAATACAAGGCCTAAAAAGCTCAACATACTGCACTAACTGACATGAAATGTCTACAAGCCTCTACTGATGGATGCACTGAGATCGGAACAGGGCCTTGACCTACCCATAACATATATATATACAGAATACACAAAACTCTAGACCTTGCAACTCTGAAGGATGTGGAGCTTATCGATAAGATGAACACGGGCAACACCTATTGAAGAGATCTATCCGTCTGTCTGTCTGAACTTGCATGCATGAAATGCAGCGTCCCCAGAAAAAGGGATGTCAGTACGAAATAATATACCGAGTATGCAATGCAATAATATAACTGAAAGCTGAAACTGAGCTGATAATATAATAGCTGAAAGTAACTAGAAGTCAAAGATAATCTGAAGATATGGTCACCTACTGATACTGACTCAACTCTCTCAATATAGTAAGTAAAATAAATATCAAGCTTTATAAGGCTCGGTATATGTATATATCTGCTCTTCCATAGTAGGCTCACTCATAGGAGCCATACTAGCCTCTGTATCTCGGCCAACTGGGCTTGCTCATAGGCGCTCGACCACAGTAGGCTCGGTATATAACTTACCATCTATTCAGAGGTTGCCCAATAGGGGCCTGCCCATCGATTATAGCTCGATGGTAATAAAAGTACTGTAATACTGTATATAAAGATTCTCTTCTCTATTAACTGGAAGAAGATAATACTCAATTGAACATAATATTCCGATAAGGAGAATATTGTCACTTACAAGACTAGGAAAATATACGTAAATTCAGGATTATGAATTTCTCTTTATGCCTTGTTATCAAACTCGTGTAATTATGCCAAAATGAAGGAATAGATTAGAGTTAACATACCTGTAGTAAGGAAAAATTCGTATGATATTCTTGAAAAAAATTGCACCGTACTCCTTTAGAACCGCAAAAACTTTCATTGCTAAGGTACTAATAATTCTCGAAGGAATTATTTTGTTGCAAGAAATTTTGTCGAGTGTAGCGGATTTTTTGAAAATGTTTGAATTAGGAAAAGGTTATAACATTCTGTTTTGAAAATGTTTGAATTAGGAAATGGTTATAAGATTCTTACTTGGTTACTTTAAGTCCAATGAAGCCAACTTACTAAATGTCTTACACGTATCATATGTATATCACTTTAGATCCCACCTTTGAATGGGGAGCGGGGGGGGGGGGGGGGGGGGGGGGGGGGGGGGGCTGCCACATCATGCCACTTAGTCATTATCATATATATTCCTATTTAATTAGTTAATATCCCATTATCCAATAATTAACCAATTACCCACATAATTAAGAATTATCTCAACTTACTTAAAATGCTACTCATTTTTAATACACCTTATACACCATACTATCGTGGTCATATGATACCTTGTATAGCATTATTCCATAAAAATGGGGTATTATAGCTTGGACCGTATGTTATCCCAAATTTCCAAACTTCAATTAAACTCATTTTATTCTATTTTCTTACCTTCTCCCCTTCACGAATATTACTCATCACATATTTGAAATAGCATAATTCTTATAACCCCAAAATAACTCCATTCCCAAACTTACATTGATTAACTTACGATGGAAAATTAACGTACAAAAACACGAGACGTAACATCCTTCCTCCCTTGGAATCATTCGTCCTCGAATGTTTACTGTTAGATACTTTGGGGAATTTTTTTTGCCAGAGTCTCCTTCGTACACTAGACTAAAACCAACATGTACGCAACCAGAAAACATACTATACATGCTACACATGGCCACTGCCTATAAATAACACCACTTGGCTTCACACAACTTTCCATTATAAATTCTGAGAGTAAAAAATGAGAGCTTACATGATGACCTACTGGCCTGAATAGAGTTGTGCTGAGGTATCCCACCTCGAGCCATACCTTCAGTTTGAAATAGGTGGGTTATTTAGACTTCATTCTTCCGACGTTTCCCACGTCATCTCTTCCACATTCGTGCTTCTCCATAAAACCTTCATGGAGGCTATTTCCTTATTCTATAGCTTGCAGATTTGTCGGTCTAGGATGGAAACCGGAATTTTCTCGTATGACAAATTCTCGGTAATCTGTACATCATCCATGGGCACCACTCAGGTAGGATCTATAATGCATTTTCGTAGCATTGATACGTGAAAAACTGAACGGACTCCAATTCTGAGGGTAATTCTAACTCATATGCTACTTGGCCCACTCATCGAATGATCCTATAAGGCCAAATATACTGTGGGCTAAGCTTACCTTTCTTGAAAAACCTCATCACACCTTTCATAGGTGACACCTTTAAGAATACCCAATCATTAACCCCGAACATTAAGTCTCGTCGCCGCACGTCAGAATATGACTTCTGATGACTCTGAGCTTTTAACAGTATCTCCTGGATAAACTTTACTTTTTCTATGGCCTACTGAACCAGGTCTGGCCCATGTAACCGATATTCTCCAACATCAAACCACCCTATAGGAGATCTGCACTTACGCCCATACAAAGCCTCGTACGGAGCCATCTAGTTACTGGAGTGGTAACTGTTGTTATATGCAAACTCGATAAGAGGTAGATGCTCACACCAACTTCTTTTAAAATCCAACGCACATTATATATGGCCAAAATCGGGGAAGTCCAATTTTAGAGCCTCTATGACATCCTAAGCCCGGTTTCGAGGGGCTTGAAACACAGTCTGAGGCTCGACTCCGAAGTACTCCCCTAGAGAGAGCATATCGAGGACTCACCACAGCATATCTCGAGGCAGTATAAAAATTGATTACCATCGTGGAAAGGCGAGAAATTCCCAAGGGCACGTGGTTAGAGGTGACAAGGTCTGCAAGAATAGTACAAGTCCGTACTGAGCCCATTATACAGCTGTACCAGTAGCATTTCCTTGTTATGATTAGACATATACTATGTTGGGATTCCCTCTCCTATATAAAGGGGAACCCTTTTATTTTGTAACACAACATGAGTATTCAATACAATAGAACATTCTCTGCTTTTCTTGCCTTAACATGCTCAACAATTACTCTATAGCCTTATCACTCTTCATTTATTGCATTTAGTTTATTATTCTTCACTTATTGCTCATTAACAATGGCCGAAGGCTACCCTCGAGGCCCGATATTAACGAGCTCAAGGTCCCCAGTCTTGTGACCCTAATGGTTTGCTTATCATTTCTCTATTACTTACACTTTGCATTTTCTTACCTAACCACTAGTATTAGAACAAATCACATATTTTTTGAACCACAAATCAAATATAATTGTTAGTACCATTTTTAAGGTAAACACACATGTTCGTAACATATCCTCGAGCGTCTGAATTGGGCGCTCGACTTGTCCATCAGTCTGTGGATGAAAATTTGTTCTGAGATTCACCTGATTCCCTAGACCTTTCTGAAATGACCTCCAAAAATGTGTTGTGAGCTGGCCCCCACGGTCATATATAATAGATATTGGTCCTCCATGTAGCTGCACTATCTCTTTAATATATAACTTTGCATAATCTTCTGTTGTATATGTAGATCTGAATGTTAGGAAATTAGTTGATTTCGTGAGACTATCAACTATCACCATATGGAATCGAACTTATGATGAGAACGAGGTAAACCCGTGATAAAGTCCATGTTTATCGCCTGCCATTTCCACTTCGGGGTCTCTATAGTCTGCATTAGCTCTTCGAGATTCTGTTTCTCTACCTTAACATGCTGGCAACTAGGACACTGAGCGACAAACTCGACAATGTTCTTTTTCATTTTGTTCCACCAGTACACATCCTTAATGTCATGATAAATCTTTGTGGATCCAAGATAAATGGAGTACCACGAATAATGTGCCTCTGGCATAATCCTGTCTTGTAACCCTACTATATCTGGAACACGGAAACGACCATGTATCTGAGACCCCATCGCCCTTGAGCTCTAACAATGACTTCTTTTGTTGCGGAACTCGCTTTCTCAACTCGACCAACTATCGGTCCTCGTACTGCCTCTCCTTTACATCACCTATTAGAGATGATTTTTTCAGTATTTTGGGTTACAACTCCACCATCACCAGAGTCTACTAGCCGAACCCCTAGACAAGCCACTTGATGAATATATCTAGTTAATTGTCTTTTCTCGGCCTCTACATGTGCTAAGCTACCTATGGATCAGTGACTTAAGGCATCTGCTACCACATTATCTTTCCCTGGGTGGTAGAGAATGTTAACATCATAATATTTTAATAACTCAAGTCATCGCCTCTGTCACAAATTAAAATCTTTTTGCTTGAAGATATATTGCAGGCTCTTATGATCTGTAAATATATCAACATGAACACCATATAAATAATTCCGCCATATCTTAAGCACATGGACAACCACAACTAACTCTAGGTCGTGAGTTGGATAATTCCCCTCATGATTCTTTAACCGCCTTGAAGCATACACAATTACCTTCCCATGTTGCATCAGGACACACCCTAACCCGACAACTGAGGCATCATAATACATAGAATAACCATATGACCCCTCTGGAAGTGCTAGAACTGGCGCTGAAGTCAACCTGTTCTTAAGCTCTTGGAAACACTTCTCGCAAGCCTCCGTCCACTGAAACTTAGTTGCTTTCTGCGTCAACTTCGTTAATGGTGCCGAAAGAGAAGAAAAACCCTCTACGAACCTTCGGTAGTATCCTGCTAAGCCTAGAAAGCTACGAACCTCTGTTGGAGTGGTAGGTTTAGGCCAGGATTTCACATCCTCAATCTTCTGAGTGTCTACCTTTATACCTTCATCGGATACAACGTGCCCTAAGAATGCTACAAACTTCAACCAGAACTCACATTTGGAAAACATAGCATATAATTTACTATCACGGAGTGTTTGGAGTACCGCTCACAGGTGATCCGCATGCTCATCCTCTGAACATGAATAAACAAAAATATCATCAATAAATACTATCACGAACAGATCAAAAAATGGCTGGAATAGGCTATTCACCATGTCCATAAATACGGTAGGTGCATTAGTCAAACCGAAGGACATGACAAGGAACTCGAAGTGGCCATATCGGGTCCTGAAGGCTGTCTTAGGAATATCTTTCTCCCAAACTCTGACCTAATGGTATCCCGACCTCAAATCTATCTTTGAAAAGCATCTAGCCCCCTGCAACTGATCAAACAGGTCATCGATCCTTGGAAGTGGATACTTATTCTTGATAGTTACCTTGTTCAGCTGCCTATAATCGATACACATCCTTAGCGAGCCGTCTTTCTTCCGTACAAATAGTACCGGTGCACCCCAAGGTCAAATATTGGGCCTGATGAAACCTTTCTCCAGTAAATCTCTAAACCGCTCCTTCAACTCCTTCAATTCTGCAGGTGCCATTTTGTACGGAGGGATGTACATTAGTTGAGTTCCCGGAAGCAAATCGATGCAAAAATTAATCTCTCGCTGTGGGGGAATACCTGGAAGTTCATCTGTAAATACATCTGCGTACTCTTTTACTACTGGAATAGACTAAAGTGTAGGTATCTCAGTATCTACATCTCTAACTCGCACTATATGATAAATGCACCATTTTGTGATAATTTTCCTCGCCTTCAAATAGGAAATAAACCTACCTATGTGAGTCACTGTATTACCTACCCACTAAAGGTCCGGTTCACATCGAAAAATGAAATATGGCTGTCTTTACTCGACAATCAACTGTGTCATAAGAAGCTGCCAACCAGTCTATGCCAATGATAGCATCAAAATCTAAGATATGTAGTTCAACTAGGTCGGTTGAGGTCAGACGACCACAAATTGTCACCATAAAACCTCGTTAAACCCGTCTAGCAATAATCGATTCTTCGACCGGTGTAGATACCCCAAAAGGATTACTTGGTATTTCAGTAACTATAACAAACTTCCCCACGATAAATGGGTTAATACACGATAAAGTAGATCCTGGGTCTATCAAGGTATAAGCATCGTGAGAGAAAATGTTCAACATACCTGTAACAATGTATGGTGAAGACTCCTGGTCCTGTCGACCCACTAAAGCATAGTTACGATTCTGATTACCTAATGAACTCGAACCTCTACCTCTGCATCGACCTCTACCAGCCGAAGACTGAGACCTGCGCCCTAAGGGATGCACAACCATAAATGATCTTGTTATTGAATTCGCTGATTGTGCCATACCCCCAGAATCTCTATTTAGAAAATCATGCATCATATGCCCCGGATGTCCACATGTATAACAAGCATCAGAATCGGCTCGACATTGGGCGAAGTGTCCTCTACCAGATATATCACACCCCAGCGAAAATAACCATGTCTTCCCTGAACCTCGTTGTCACTGCAAACCCGACGCCCGTGAGCTCTTACCTAGTATTGACTGAGTATAATGGTCATACCTGTAACCCTGTAACTGAGGTGGCGGAGGCGTAGGTGTCCGTTCAAAGTACTGGGGCCTATAACTACCCTGAGACTGCTCCTGAGACCTGGCAAAATCTCATCCTCTTACGCTTCCCTGACTCAGTCCTCTCCGTACCCTGCTACTGAAACCCACCCCTTTCTATATGCTAGGCGAATGCCTAGATCCGGGAGATATCCATACTATCATGCAATGCAGCGGTAACACATGCCTCGGTCAACTCTGGGGCCAACCATGCTATAAACTTGTGAATCATGTTCTGCATAGTAGCAACTATGGATGGTGCATATATAGCCAATGAGTCAAAATGGAGACTATACTCTCGAACACTCTGTCACGCCCCAAAATCGAGGGACGAGACCGGTGCCTAACTAAATGAGCCCGGTCAAGCGAACCTGATTTTTCCTTTCCTATCCCACGCGTTACCCCGTGATTTCAATATACATTATTCATGTGAAATAGCCATTTATAAAATACTTACAAAATACATACAACATTTACCAACGTGGATCATTATTCCGAACCGTACCATTACTTACACAAAATACATATGTACACTACCCACATTGTGACGGAGCCTCTACAAATTCTAGAAACATAACATTACATGCCGGCAACAAGGCCCCGACAATACCTTACAATACACAAAAAAATCAAAAGAAGGTGGCATGAACCACACATGGATCCAAGAGGAAGTGGGGCTCACTAGTACAGCTGAAAAGGATGAGGAGAAGGCACCACAAACGGCGAGCTGAGCTACCTGCTATGGACCCACCTACATCCATATAAAATATGGAGCGCCCCCGACAAAAGGGACGTTAGTACTGTAGAATAGTACTAGTATGTATGAACAATCTTTATCCTAAGTACAATCAAACAATACACAAATAAGAGACAGTAATAGAACCACTCAATCAATGCATGTGGAAAGAAACAACCAAAATCAACAAGTTTCACAATCTCTCCTTTTCCCCTTTCAACATCACCATATTTAATAGTTTCATAGATTTTCATTTCAGCAGTGATAATGATCACATTCCATCCTTATTACCTCGGCCACCCTTATTACCTCAGCCACCCTTATTGCCTCAACACCTTATCAAGCTTATTACTTTGTGTTGCGGTGTGCAACCCGATCCCACCAGACAATCATATTTCATAATAGCAACAACAAACAATTACATCACAAGAATCATCACTTCAAGGAATACAAGTTCATATCAACAATTTATGTATTTGGGCCCAAGGCACCATAACTCTCATCAAGTAGTAATGTCATGAATACGGTGTTACCAAAATCGCTCAATTCAGTTACATTATTTCACAATACTCTTTTTCATTACTTTCTACGTATGGCTTTCAACTATTTTACACATTCCCACACATTATCAATCGTTCGTTCATTACACATCAAACACCTTTCACAACTTCATACAGCACAGTTGCATGACAATCAACCAGGAAAATCAAAGAATAGAATCACATGACTCAACACGTCTGAAAAATCAATTCATATATTTCCAAACAAGGTACACATACCAAATACTCGGACCCAACAAGAGGGTTCAACGAAGATTAAAGTTAGCCATACATACCTCGAATCAAGATTTTTCCTTAATTTCTACACCGGGCCTTCTAGCACCTTCAATCTAATTCATAATGCGGCACATTTAATCTTAGAATTAGGAATCATGAACATGTCTTGAACTCATTTGAGCTTTCTATCAAACACTAGTTGTTCTTTTTAGATTAAATAAACCTTCTTTAGTGAAAGATTACCTCAACCTATTTTCCTTAACTAGATTATGGTAGATTGGGTACATGCATGCAGGGTTATTAACCCCGACTTTATGACCTATCCTACCAATGTTTAATTTTAACAAAATCTGGAAATTTAGGGTTAATGGGGTGGAAGCTTACCTCTTATAGTGAAGAAAGTTGTGTTCTACTTGATTAGTTCCAAGCTTGAGTGATGAAGGAAGACCAATTTGATGAAGTTGGGACTTTCTCTATCTAGAACCCACTCTTTCCTCGCTTTAATATCTCAGAAAATGGTTAATAATTAAGCGGAGGGGTGTTTTTAATGAACTGGATTCGGGTGTTAAAACTAGAAAAATAGAAGCCCGACACAAGAATGCGGTCAGGAATGCGATCGCATTCCTGACATGCGGTCTGTAGAACCGGCCGCATAATGGCCCTCAAGATGGGCAAAAATTCAAAACACACTACCCATGTATGCGACCATTGTGCGGTCTGCATACACGTTATACGATCGCATAATGCGTCGCATAACTTCCCTCACAAAACCAAAGGCAACAATGCGACAGCTATGCGGTCCGCATAACTGAAATGCGATCGCATATTTGACCGGATAGTTGACGACAAATGGGGAAGTGATCTGCCCGTGTATGTGACAATTATGCGGTCCGCATACATGTTATGTGATTGCATAGTGCGTCACATAACACCTACTTTCTGGAAAATTTTATTCTTTAAGTCTCGGGGTACTTTTTACTCAATTTTGGTCTGTTTTAAAAATTTCTACAATAAAAAAAACTCGGGGACTCATTTGGGCATTATTTTAAATCGAGAAAATATTACGGGTTTTTACACACTCATATTGCCTTCTTGAAGGCTAGAAACTGATCAACTCGAGCCTATCGAATCTCCTACGGTAAGTACTTGTCAGGGAAGGCATCCAAAAAATCCTCCCAAATAGCTGGAGGTGCATCACGTCCCCTAGACCTTTCCCATACCTCGTACCTAAAGATGGCTATATCCCAGAGTCGAGAAGCTTCTAACTCAACTGCCTGTTTCTCTGTGTCACGCATAACCCGAAAGATCCTGTGAAGCCGATTTATGAAATCCTGCAAGTCTTCCCTCTAATCTGTCCCCGTGTAATATGGGGGACTCAAAGCAAAAAAATCTAGGAACATTTAACTCCCAGACCCCTCAGAGGATCATGCACTAGCGGATGCCCTAGCCTGTTGCTTGGTAGCTACCAACTGTGTCAACAAATGCACAACACTCCTCAAGTCCTGATCCGATGGAAGCAGAAGGGGAGCTGGATGTGCGGTCTCGCTAGGGATCTCCTCAGGTGGTGGAGGAGCCGGCAATAGCTGAGTAGGGGTCTCACCCTGGGCCTCAGATTGGGCCTCATTACTGGGGGCATCTTGCTAGTCCTCTCACCTACTGTTGTATCTCTTCTTTGCCTAGCTGTAGTCTTCCTAGTCACCGTCATCTGTGCATGCGAACGCCAACATGTAAGTTTAACTCAAATTTCCTATAACTCAGTTCTACAACATGATTTAGATGTGAAAGAAGGTAATCAATTCATAAATTCCATGTAGTCCCTTTCTTATATAATGTGGTGCACTACACATCTATAAAAGAGACCCTACTAGACACGACTTGTAGACTCCCTAGGACGGAAATTCGTTGATACCATTTTTGTCATGCCCCGAACCTGGGGGGTTGAGACCGGCACCCGGTGCCTCATCTATCCTTGCGTATAAACTTGCGACGAAGGGACTCAGAACATATAATGTCATACTTTGGCCATGGGGCCACATATTGCAAGACAATTTGTGAAACAAAATATAAACTGAACGAAAACTTCTACTGGCTAAACATTAATATAAGGCGGTCCCGAAAAGGCCGTCATAGCTAATATATTTGACAAACCAACATATTATACATACAAGGCCTAAAAGCCCAACATACTGCACTAACTGATAGAAAATGTCTACAAGCCTCTACTGATGGATGTACTGAGATCGGAACAGGGCCTTGACCTACCAATAACCTATATATATGTATACATAATGTACACAAAACTCTAGACCTGGAAACTTTGAAGGACGTGGAGCTTACCGATAAAGCTGAACTCGGGCAACACCTACTGAGGAGGTCTACCCATCTGTCTGTCTGAACCTGCACGCATGGAATGGAGCATCCATAGAAAAAGGGACGTCAGTATGAAATAATGTACCGAGTATGCAAGGCAATAGTACAACTTAAAGCTGAAACTGAACTGATAATATAATAGCTGAAAGTAACATGGAGTAAAATATAATCTGAAGATATGCTCACCTGCTGATACTGACTCAGCTCTCCCAAAATAACAAGTGAAATAGTTGACCGTCTTTATAAGGCTCGGTATATGTATATATCTGCTCTTCCATATTAGGCTCACTCATAGGAACTCGACCATACTAGGCTCTTTATCTCGGCCAACTGGGCTCGCTCATAGGCGCTCGACCACAGTAGGCTCGGTATATAACCTACCATCTGAGCAGAGGTTGCTCAATAGGGGCTTATCCATCGATTATAGCTCGATGGTAATGAAAATAGTATAATACTGTACATATAGATTCTCTTCTCTCTTGACTAGAAGAAGATAATACTCAATTGAACATAAAGTCCTGATAAGGAGAATACTGTAACTTACAAGGCTAGGAAAATATACGTAAATATCGAAATATGAATTTCCCATTATGCCTTGTTATTAAACTCATGTAATTGTGAGACCATTCCAAAATGAAGGAAGGGCTTATCCTTAACATACCTGGAGTAAGGAAAAATCCTTATGATATTATGTGAAAAGGTTACAACGTACTCATTTATAACCGAACAAATTTTCGTTGCCAAGGTACTAATAATTCTCGAAGGAATTGTTTTGTTGCAAGAAATTTTCTTTAGTGTAGCATCTGTTTTGAAAATGTTTGAATTAGGAAAAGGTTATAAGATTCTTACTTGGTTACTTTAAGTCCAATGAAGCCAACTAACGAAATGTCATACACGTATCATATGTATATCACTTTAGATGCCACCTTTCAAGCAAGATTGTTAGTCATTGTTTTGAATTGGGGATGGGGGGGGGGGGTTGCCACATCATGCCACTTAGTCATTATAATATATTGTTACAACCCATATTCACGTATGGTCATTCATGCCATAAGTTAGTCGACGTAAATATGAGAAGAGATTATCTTTGTGATGATAATAAGTTAATCCTGTTGGTCTTAAATGATACAAGAGTGTATAAGGGTGATTAACAAGTATTAGAAGTTAAACGAATCAAGGATGTTGTAACCCGTATTTTTGGGTAGACCTAGGGGTGCTTAATATTCTCAATATGTCTTATTTTAAGTTATTTGAATCACATAATCTGTATCATAAGTCTCGAAGTCAAATGAGTTATGAAACAAAAGTCGACAACAGTTATCGCAACTTAGGTTCACAGTTTTACTTAAACTTTAGGTCAAATGTTACTGAGATTTTCTCCCAATATACTTGGAATTACGGGGTGATATAACCACAAAATTGAGTACCTATGAGTGTAGTTTATAACTCATCTAACCGTTCATCGATACGGTATCAGAATAGAGAGATATTCGCATTTTCACGAGACTACGCTAAGCACCTCTCTATGGGTCCCAAATAGTCGATTTAAGAGAGATGGATATATATATATAATATGCTTAGAATCCATTTTAAGTCATTAATTTTCAGTATATTTAGACCTTATAACCCTAGAAATACCCTATTAAGGTTCTCTCAAGATTGAAGACCCAAACAAAGGGCAAACAACACAAATCAAGTGTCGGGAATCCCATGGCGCTAGTAAGTTTCTTGTTCTTCTTGTTGTTGTTCATTTTGTGTTATTCAAGCTCGTGTGGGAGGTTGTTTTAATGGTTTATGTTCTGTAAATACTCCCTCAAGTTCTTAATATCAACCCTAAGTTATTTCAAGCATTTTAAAGTGATTCTAGTACTGAAAAACCCTAATTGATTGCTAGTTTCGCTTCCCCGTTGTTGTGGCAGCATTGGAGGGATATTTCGTGTAAAATTAAGTCAAGTTGGAGTTTTTATTTCTGTTTAAAGGTGAGGAACCTCTTAATCTACATGTATTTAAGATTATCCAAGTTACGACTAAGTCATTGAAGCTAGAACTTGTGAAATATATATCGAAAGGCTTGATAGTAATGTTTTTGGTTGGTGGATTATTTTGGGAGCCTCAATATGATTATTGATGTTGTTTGGGTTGTTTGGTGATCGTTTTGACTTGTGTGAAGTCATATGTATAGGGTAGGTGTTGTCCGTTTCATCATAAAATATGTTATGGTCGATACATAATAGTTACGACGCTTAAACGATAACGATAGTGTCATTTCTATTATTTTAGATTAAGGAGTCATGCAGTTTTCATAGCTTGAGGTTAGTCAGCATATATACAAGGTATGTGAGGCTATCCCTTTCCTTATTTTGCAAGACTCCGATTGTAGATAATGCAATGGACGAGCTTCCAAAGATACTCTACTCTTAGGAGCTAGCAGTACTTACATTGTTTCCCTTCTTATGGAATAATTTATGTTGAGGTTGATTCTCTTATTCTTAGGTTACCAGTTTTGTTGGTACTTCCTGATTCGTATAACATTCTTGATGAAGAGCTAGTTCTAATAACGTGTACGAAGAATATCGACCTTACATCACTCCGAAAGGTTCAAAATATGATTCCAATGAGTCCTACATGAATTATATACATATATGTATTTATTTTACTCTACCAAGCCGCGCTATATTTGGCCGGGTGTGGAAACACTATCAGTTGGGATATACCAAGCTCCACATGGCCGGGTATATTTTACCGAGCCTATTACGGCCGGGTATGATATAATGATGATGATACCCATAGAGGCGTATGTTTTAAAAGTTTATGTATATGTATGTATTTATCTCGCATTTCATGTCAGTAGACCTCAGAGGTACCCATATGTTACAGGTTGTATATTTTCTATCCCTGTTTAAATTATTGTTCTTACTTATGCTTTCATGCCTTACATACTCAGTACTTTATTCGTACTGACGTCCTCTTTATTTGTGGATGCTGCATGTCGTGTTGCAGGTCCTGATAGACAGGTAGACACATCTCCCCCACCACAGTAGGCTTCCCAGTGGAGCGGTTGTTGGCAAGATCCCTTCTTCGGACTTGTCGTGGTCTCGGTATGCATTTTTTATATAGATATTATGGGTATGTCAGGGCCCTATTTCAGAAATGTTGTATCACTTATGCTCCTTTAGAGGCTCATAGACAGGTGTCGACTCATGTATAGTTGGTATGCCTTGTTGGATAATTTTTGTTGTATAGTCTTTCATGGCAGTGTTGTAACTCGTACCTTATATGTAGTTTCTTTGTAGTCATTTCATCCCATGTGATGTGGGTTCATGCCATTATCTTTTATTGTTTATTGTTCATTATCCATATCTACCATTTATATTGATCTCCTCGGCCATTAAAGATAATAAAGAAGGTTAGATAAAATATACCTTGGTGCTCGGAAAGTATGGCCCGGGTGCTAGTCATGATCCTCCACTTTGGGTAGTGACAAACTTTGTATCTGAGCAGGTGTGTCCTAGGGGTTGTCTATGAGCCGTGTCTAGTAGAGTCTTGATTATGGATGTGTAGCCCGCCATATATATAATCAGGAGACTACATGACATCTAGGGTTGTTTCCTTCTTCCTTAATCTAGATCGTACGTAGAGTTGAGTCTTTAGTGTTCGTATCTAATATTAAACTTGTTTTGTTTCGGCGATGACTTCGACTAGGAAGCAAGCGATTAGTAGGTCACTAGATATAGCTGCGGGAGAGGGTATCAGTCAGGTGCCTCAAGCCAGAGCAGCCAAAGTCAGGCTCAATGTGAGATGCAGTCTAATACCTCATTTACTTTGTCTCATCCAGAGGATATTTGGAGGCACCCAACACCACCAGTTCCTCCGTCTCGCACTACAAACCAGGATATGCGGAGTGCGGTACAACTGTTTACTAGCTTGGTAGCTGCTCAGGCTTAGAGGAAAAATACTGGTGTTGTTGATAAACCAGATAGTATGAGAGTTCGTTATTTTATTAATCTAGACCCTCCAGTGTTTACCGGATCAGACCCCAAGGAGGACCCGCAGACTTTTATTGACCAGATTCATCGTAAACTGCGGGTTATGCATGCTACAGATACAGAGGCAGTAGAGTTGGCTTCTTATCGGTTACAGGATTTAGCGGTTTTCTCGTATGATAGTTGGGAGAGATCCAGGGGTTTGAACTGCCCTCCAGCTGTGTGGAAGGAATTTTGTGAGGCCTTTCTTCATCACTATTTGCTAGTTGAGATATGACGAGCTAGAGCTGATAAGTTCTTGAAATTTAGACAAGGTAATATGAGTGTGCGAGATTACAACATGCAGTTTGATTCTTTAGCAAGGTATGCTCCTCATATGGTGGCCGAGATGAGTGATAGGGTCCATATGTTCGTGAACGGGTTGGGACCACATCTGATAAATGAGTGCTTGACAGCCTCCTTGGTGGAGGGCATGGATATTTCCCGTATTCAGGCTTACGCCCAGACCCTAGAGGATCGTAAGCACCAGCAAAGGGCAGATAGGGAGAAGGATAGGGGCCAGCATAATAGGGCGAGATTTGTAGGGTATTCTCATGAATTCAGTGGTAGTGTTAGGCCCTAGTCTTCGAGGAGTTCAACGCCACCTGTAGTTAGTTCTCCTCCACTATTTCAGAGGCCTTGGTATGATCGATTACCTATTCTGGTCCAGCTCAGAGTTCGCGGGCATCAGGCTCGCAATATCATAGGGATACCAGTATTATGAGACCTCCAACACCCCATTGTGATCAGTGTGGCAAGGTCCACTTTGGATTGTGTCGTCGAGGTTCTGATGCGTGATATTCTTGTGGACAACCTAGCCATACGATGCAGAATTGTCCTAACAGAGAAGGTGGTGGTATGGCTCAGCCAACTGGATCTGTGTCTGGTTCCTTCTCATCACTTCGACTTCCATTATGGGGTTTTCAGTAGTCGACAGGTCGTGGTAGAGGTAGAGGTGCAGTGTCGAGTTCGAGTGGTGTCAAAATCGAATCTATACTCTAGTAGGTCGATAGGATCTCGAGTTGTCTCAGGATATTGTTACAGGTATATTGTGTGTGTTTCCTTACGATGTATATGCGTTTATTGATCCGGGATCTACATTATCATATGTTACACCTTTTGTGGCTAATAAGTTTGGCATTGAACCTGAATAGATAAGTAAACCACTTGTGGTATCTACTCCTACAGGAGATTATGTGATTGCTAGAAGGTTATATAGAGGTTGCACAGTGATGATTTGTAGTCGTCAAACCTCAGAGAATTTATTTGAATTAGAAATGGTTGATTTCGATGTGATAATGGGAATTGACTGGTTGGTCTCATGCTATGGAAATGTTGATTGTCGTACGAAGATGGTTAGGATTTAATTTGCTGATGAACCCATCATCGAGTGGAAAGGAAATATTGCTACGCCAAAAGTTAGGTTTATTTCCTATCTTAAGGCAAGGAAGATGATCTCAAAAGGTTACATTTATCATCTCATTCACGTTAGGGATGCGGAGGCGAAGCCACCTACTCTACAGTCCATCCCCATGGTAAATGAATTTCCATATGTTTTTCCAGATGAATTCCCAAGTCTTCCTCCTGAAAGGAAGATTGAGTTTAGCATTGATGTGTTTCCTAACACTCAACCCATATCTATTCCTCCATGCCGGATGGTCCCGGCAGAGTTGCAAGAGTTGAAGGCGCAGTTGAAGGACTTGCTGGATAAAGGCTTTATTAGGCCACAATTGAATAAGTTTACTATAAAGAACAAGTACCCACTTCCAAGGATTGACGACCTGTTTGACCAACTCCAAGGTGCCAAGTATTTCTCCAAGAATGAATTATGTTCAGGGTATCATTATGTGAGGGTTAAGGAGAAGGATATTCCAAAGACAGCCTTCCGGACAAGATATGGGCACTTTGAGTTCTTGGTGATGTCGTTCGGGCTAACTAATGCCCCAACAACTTTTATGGATCTCATGAATACTGTATTCATGCCCTATCTTGATGTGTTCGTGATCGTATTCATTGATGACATTTTGGTGTATTCTCGTTCGGAGACGGAACATGCGGGCCACTTGCGGATAGTATTAAAGACGCTTCAGGATTGTAAGTTATATGCTAAGCTCTCCAAATGTGAATTCTGGCTGAACTCAGTAGCATTCGTTGGCCATGTGATATCTGACGAGGGTATTAGTCAACATTCAAAAGATCGATGCAATAAAGAATTGGCCGAGACCTACAACACCATCAGAAGTTCGCAGCTTCCTATGGCTAGCAGGACAATATAGGCGATTTGTAGAAGGGCTTTCCTGTATATCAGCACCATTGACTAAGTTAACATAGAAAGCTATTATGTTCCAGTTGTCTGAAACTTGTGCGCCAGTGCTCACTCTCCCAGAAGGAACAAAAGGTTATGTGGAATATTGTCATGCCTCAGGTATAGGTTTGGGGTGCGTATTTATGCAACATGGGAAGGTGATTGCTTATGCATCAAGACAATTGAAGAAGCATGAAAATAATTACCCGAATCATTATTTGGAGTTGGCTGCGGTAATATGTGCTTTGAAGATATGGCGCCACTACTTATGCGGCGTCTATGTTGACATCTACACAGATCACAAGACGCTGAAATATTACTGAAATATTACGATGTCGAGATATTGTACCATCCGGGTAAAGCCAATGTTGTGGAAGACTTTCTCAGTCGTAAGTCAATGGGAAGATTAGTACACATTGAGGCAGGAAGACATGTGTTGACTAAAGAGCTTCATCAACTAGCCAATATGAGAATCAGATAGTTAGACTCCGATGATGGAGGGGTTACTATACATAATACATTAGAATCATCTTTGGTAGCCGAGGTAAAAGCACGGCAATATGAAGATCCTACCTTAGTACTATTGAGAGAGAGCATTCAACAGTGTAAAATTACGGCTTTTGAGATCAGAGCAGATGAGGTACTGAGATACCAGGGCCGGGTATGTGTGCCTGATGTGGCAGGGTTGAGAGAGAAGATTATGATTGAGATTCACCAATCCCGATATTCCATCCATCCCAGCTCGACAAAGATGTATCATGATGTTAGGGAGTAGTATTCGTGGGATAAAATGAAGAAGTCTATTGTAGAATTTGTAGCCCAGTGTCCTAACTGTCAACAAGTAAAAATCGAACATCAGAAACCCAGTGGATTCCTTCAGAATATAGAGATTCCGACCTAAAAATGGGAGGTGATTAATATGGACTTCATTATTGGATTACCTCGCTCCTATCATAAGTTTGACTCCATATGGGTGATAGTTGATCGACTTACAAAATGTACCCATTTTCTGCCAGTTAAGACAACTTACACAACTGAAGATTATGCAAAGTTTTATATCAAGGAGATTGTTGGGATTAATGGTGTACCGATATCTATTATATCAGACTGAGGAGCGCAATTTGCAGCCAACTTTTGGAGTTCTTTTCAGAAGGGATTAGGCACAAAAGTGAATCTCAACACTGCATTCCATCCACAAACTAACGGACAGGCTGAACGTACCATTCAGACACTGGAAGATATGCTACGAGCATGTGTTCTTGATTTCAAGGGGAATTGGGATGAACATGTTTCACCCATAGAAATTTGCCTACGATAATAGCTACCATTCTAGTATTAAAATGGCCCCGTACGAGGCACTATATGGGAGGAGATGTAGATCACCACTTGGATGGTTCAAAGTTGGTGAAACAGAACTATATGGGCCAGATTTGATTCACCAAGCCATTGAGAAGGTGAAACTGATACAAGATCGGTTGAGGATGGCACAAAGCAGGCAAAAGTCTTATTCTGATGTGCGACATCATGATCTGAAGTTTGAGGCTGGTAATTGGGTTTTCCCGAGGATCTCGCCAATGAAGGGTGTTACGCGTTTTGGGAAGAAGGGTAAGCTGAGTATCGGTATGTACAAAATTCTTCGACGAATTGGACAAGTTGCTTATGAGTTAGAATTGCCATCCGAATTGGAATTTGTCCACCCGATATTCCATGTATCTATGTTTAGGAAATGTATTGGAGACCCTTCTCGGGTCGTCCCCATCAAAGATGTACAGGTTACAAAAGATCTATCATATGAAGAAGTGTCAGTGGCTATATTAGCTCGACAAGTCCGCAAGTTAAGAACAAAGGATGTAGCTTCCGTCAAAGTATTGTGGAGGATTAAGAAAATGGAAGAAATGACATGGGAAGCAGAAGAGGGGATGAAGTCTAAATACCCTTACATGTTCCAGAATGAAGATAACGAGGATGCCAGGGGAACACATGACGCATTTGAAGGTGAAACAACTCTATGAGGTAAGCAATAGCTTGAGAATAATCTTCCTTAACACACAATGGTGAGATGCAGATAATGTACATATCTATAATGCCTTGTGTAGCCTTGCAAGGCAATACATTGGGTTTAACTGCTTTCAAGTTTGTCTAGTATATATTTTATAGGGGAAAAACTCAGCCGGAAATTTCCGTTGGAATACACGACGAGTTAGGCTTCCCATAAACCCTTACATTCGAGGACGAATGTTTCTAAGGGGGAGAGGGTGTTACAACCTATATTCACGTACGCTCATTCATGCCATAAGTTAGTCGACGTAAATATGATAAGAAGTTAATCCTATTGGTATTAAATGATACAAGAGTGTATAAGGGTGATTAACAAGTAGTAGAAGTTAAACGAATCAAGGATGTTGTAACGCATATTTTTGTGTAGACCTAGGGGTGCTTAATATTCTAAAGAGTTTGTGTTTTAAGGTATTTGAATCAAATAATATCCGTATCATAAGTCTCGAAGTCAAACGAGTTATGAAACAAAAGTCGACAAAAAGTTATCGCAACTTAGGTTAATAGTTTTACTTAAACTTTAGGTCAAGCTTTACTAAGATTTCTCCCAATATTCTGGTAATTACTGGGTGACCTACCCAAAAAATTGAATATCTATGAGTCTAGTTTCAAACGCATCTAACTATTCATCGATACGATATCAGAATAGAGTGATATTCGCATTTTCACGAGACTGCGCTAAGCACCTCTCTATGGGTCCCACATAGTCAGTTTAAGAGAGATGGATATATAAAATATGCTCAAAACCCGTTTTAAGTCATTAATTTTCAGTATATTTAGACCTTAGAACCCTATAAACACCCACTTAAGGTTCTCTCAAGATTCAATACCCAAACAAAGGGCAAACAACACAAATCAAATGTCAGGAATCCCGTGGCACTAGTAAGTTTCTTGTTCTTCTTGCTGTTGTTCATTTTTTTGTTGTTGTTAAAGCTCGTGTGTGAGGTTTTTTTAAGGGGTTTATGTTCTTTAAATACTACCTCAATTTATTAATATCAACCCTAAGTGATTTCAAGCCTTCTAAAGTGATTCTAGTAACGAAAAACCCTAATTGATTGCTTGTTTCGCTTCCCTATTGTTATGGCAGCATTGGAGGGATATTTCGTGGAAAGTTAAGGTCAAGTTGGAGTTTTTCTTTCTGTTTAAAGGTGAGGAACCTATTAATCTACATGTATTTAAGATTATCCAAGTTACGGCTAAGTCATTGAAGCTAGATCTTGTGAAATATATATCGAAAGGCTTGATAGTAATGTTGTTGGTTGGTGGACTATTTTGGGAGGGTCAATATGATTATTGATATTTTTTGGTCTGTTTGGTGATAGTTTTGACTTGTGTGAATTAATATGTATAGGGGAGGTGCTGTCTGTCTCATCGTAAAATCGTTATGGTCGATACATAATAGTTATGATGCTTAAACGATAACAATAGTGTCGTTTATCTTATTGTAGATTAAGGAGTCATGAAGTTTGCATAGCTTGAGGTTAGGCAGTATATATACAAGGTATGTGAGGCTATCCCTTTCCTTCTTCTGCACGACTCTGATTGTACATAATGCAATGGACGAGCTTCAAAAGATATTCTAGTCTTAGGAGCTAGCAGTACTTACATTGTTTCCCTTCTTATGGAATAATTGATGTTGATGTTGCTTCTCTTATTCTTATGTTATCAATGTTGTTGGTACTTCCTGATTCTTATAAGATTCTTGATGAAGAGTTAGTCCTAATAACGTGTACGGAGAATATCGACCTTACGTCTCTCCGAAAAGTTCAGAATATGATTCCAATGAGTCCCACATGCATTATATACATATATGTATCTATTTTACTCTACCAAGCCGCGCTATAGTTGGCGGGGTACGGTACCTATTGTTCAACTACTGATCAGTCTGGTTTTACCGAGCTTTACATGGCTGAGTACATTTTACCGAGCCTATTACGCCCGGGTATGATATGATGATGATGATGCCCACATAGGCGTTTGTTTTAAAAATTTATGTATATGTATGTATGTATCATGCATTTCATGTCTGTATCCCTCAGAGGAACCTAGATGTTAAAGGTTGTATATTCTCTATCCATGTTTACCTTACTGTTCTTACTTATGCTTTCCTGCCTTACATACTCAGTACATTATTCCTACTGACGTTCTCTTTATTTTTGGACACTGCATGTCGTGCTGCAGGCCCTGATAGACAGGTAGACACATCTCCCCCACCAAAGGAGGCTTCCTAGTTCAGCGGTTGTTGGCGAGATCCCTTTTTCGGACTTGTTGTGGTCTTGGTATGTATTTTTGTTATAGATATTATGGGCATGCCGGGGCCCTATTCCGGAAATGTTGTCACGACCTAAATTGATGGGCCACGACGGGCACCCGGTACCTTACTCGACCGAGTACCAGCATAACGTATCTTTCTTATTACATCATCATATACACGTGACATACGAGCCTAATAGGCCAATATAATCATTTATAAACTCCAAAAATAGGTCGACAAGGCCATACGATCTTTCACGTACACGACATATGTCTACAAGCCTCTAAGAGTACATAAATGTCGTAAAGGTCGAGACAGAGTCCCGCCATACCAAACAATACACGTCTAAATCATACTAACCAAACAAGCAACTCCGAAGGAAATGGAGTGCACCAACATCTTCCGCTGAGCTGATAGCCTACTTGGAGGGCTCTCGACCTGTCTATCGAGACCTGCGGGCATGAAACACAGCGTCCCCGGGCAAAAGGGATGTCAGTACAAATAATGTACCGAGTATGTAAGACACATAAATAAATACATAAGACACATGGATGACATATAGAGTACATGACTCAACCTGTAAGTCTGAATAACTTTGTAAATCATAAATTACTTTTAGCGTCATGCATATGCATATGAATGTCATGTCGTTCATAGGTACATGTCCCATAACATCATCAGCATCTAAGGGCATCCCATCATATCGTATCGGCCACTGTGGGCAAAATCATCATCGTATACCAGCTGATTAGGTGGTGGTGCGTATATAACGCCATAACCTTTCCCATATCCCATATAACTATATATACATACATATATACGCGTATATAACTCTGTTTGAATATTCATACATATATACGCATATATAACGCCGTTTGAACCATATTTCAGCCACTGTGGACAACATCATCATCATATACCAGCTGATCAGGTGGTGGTGCGTATATAACGCCGTAACATTTTCCCATATCTCATATACATATATTTACACATATACGCGTATATAACACTATCTGGTCATGGATCAATGTGCATATGTAATGCATGAAATGCATGAAATGCATATGAAATACGTGAATAAAATCTCTCGGTACGTCATAAGACAATTATGCCTCTGATTAATATCATGAAATAAACTTTACCAACATACGTATTTTTTAGACCCATGAACAGAAGATAATAATAATTCTCATGGGGAATCAAGAATATAGACACCCCTAGTATTCCTATGAATAGAGTAATTTATGAAAATTGTGCGTTTGATCGTTTCTTCAGTATGGTTTGGATCATACCAAAAATAAATAAAGGGTAGCCTTTACATACCTGGATTGATTCTCTTGACAATTCCTCTAACACACGTCTTTTTTGAAGAGCACATAACGGAGGATCGAAGTAGGGGAAAATCCATATGATATTTCTGAGAAATATTGTACTGTGCTCCCTCCGGATCGCAAAATCCTGTTGCTATAACATTACGTAGTATAACTTCTCTTCCCTGAAAATCCCTTGCTTGGTAGATGTAAACATCTCCATCTTTTTAATTTTGCTCATGATATTATATAACCTCTCTTACTGAAGCCGTAACTTTTAAGATGAAGTAACTTCATTTTTTGAGAATTAAAGAGAGTCTTTCAAGAGAATCATTTAACAAGAATGAGAGATAAGGTTCCATGTCTTAAATTTAGCCACCACATCTTAAGAACTTAATTAAATGGCAATTTGCTGCCACAATTTTAACATCCCACGTGGAGGTGTAGTCCACAACTTTAACATCTCTTTATGGGGCGTAACATCATTCCCCCCTTCAGAACATTCGCCCTCGAATGTTGACTGATGCACTTATCATTCTCATAACCCATTGCTCTTGTGAATACTTTTATATTCTCCTTGCTATTTAGTCAATTGTTCTTTGAATAAATCCAAAGGCCAAGGCATTCCCTCCTTTAAGCTTCTTTCTCACACCACAACTTGTAGTCAGAATCCTTCTAATCTCGTAACTGTTGCTACCTTCTATCATGCAACATGTACGACCCTAACTTTGTATGTGCACCTATGCGACTCTTATCTTCTCTTTCCTCCAGCTTTTAGCCAATCGCTAGGCTTCACTTTGTGAACATATACAAAATTATGCCAAGTTGTCCCTCTGAGCGTCATTAGCTTTACTACATCTAATTAGGCCATATTATACCATAACTCTTACTTCGATTTATCATTACTGAGGTCTGCTACCAAACTCGAGGTTACTCTCGTTGCGTATCCTATATGTATAAAGCTAAGTCTTTTAACGCTTTTTCATTACTGACCATCTTAAGACTGATGACCCAATCTCATCTTGTACCTTGCAACTTTTTCCCATCCATCGTTGATTCACCTCAAAGTTCATCTACAATCATCCATTGATAACGTGAAATTTCTTACGTAATATATTGCCAATCGGGCTTACGTTTCATCAGGGAACAACTTAAGTAATTTCCATAATCGTATTTCATAGTATCCCAATGTGATTCACCTCACGTGGGTATTTTAATTCTGTACAATTCATAAAATCTTCTTCAAATCATTACTCAATCGATGGCCCAAACGTCATCTTTTATCTATCACAATTACACCCTCATTCTATTACCAGGGTGGCATCCTAAATGCTATTAGTCCTAGACTCCTTCGAGTTCATTCAGTAGTGAGCTTTGTATAATTTAGAGAAACTATCCGCTCTTCTTATTTTCATATGCTTAATCTTGAGGACTTATTCATTTTCGTTACCTTCTCACTCGCCCTTTCTTATCCTTACTCTTGTCTTCTAGAAGCTTGTCGCTTCACCATACAATGTCCTGCGACCTACACAACTCTATTTATATTATTTGTAACCTTTCAACTTGCTTGCATCACAAATTTCATTATTTCATTTTGGGACATCAAGAGAGACATCACATCGTCTCTAACACCTCTTTACTGTCTTAATTAGCTTCCTCGATACCTAGAAACCATATTTTATGAGATATGCCACTGGATATGCCACTATCATTCCTGGGTATTGAATCCCAGCACTTCTAGCCTTGTATCCAAGGTATGGATTATTCACATATTCTGCCTTTGAGTATCGCGTACGCTGTTCACTTTTACCTTACTTACCTTAAAATCTCACATCGTATCTTCTATATTTTTCATGACCTCCCTTCCACCTATGTATAATTCATGTCAATAACTTGAAGCTCTATTATAATACTCACACCTCTTGTACATACATAATCCGGTGGGGGCTTCGTACTGTCTTCTTATGGGGCTGGTACTTCTTCTAATTGGCTTTCTGGTAGAGTCATTATAGATTATGATTGTTGTGTTATTTATCTTGAACATCTGATATTAAGAGTGATTCTATCATGTTCTCCAGCACAACTTCTATGAGTTTTCTAGGTCCAATAATCAGACTCCTGATTTACTTAGGTAGTGTAATTCTTTAGTTTCCTCTTCCTTCTGATCAGCCTTTACGTAGGCTTAATCTATCTTCCGATCTGTGGCTCATGGTATCAGTTATTACTTTAGCCTTTCATAGGCGTTATGGAATATCCATAATACAATCTTCTAACAATTTAATCCTTTATGTATGCCTTGGGCTTAATTCTTTCTTTAAACTTATACCAGAGTCTTCTATAGTCGTATGATTGTCAACAAATATGATGCCTGGATAATGCTCCAAGATCTTGAGTGTACCACTAGCGTACGAACCCTTGATCTTTGATCAAATAATTCATTCGTTCCATCTTAGCTTTCTTTCAACGTAAGCTATTACTTTTCCTGGTCTTTATTCTCCCTTGTTGCGCCCATACTTAGCTTATATTAGTGCCCACACTTTCTAGAGTTTTCATACAACTCATATGATCTCGAATATTACTTTTAATTCTTACTTCCCGTTCATTAGCCACGGTAGGTTCCACTTTCCTTTGGAATTCTTACAATGTTGTTGCGAGATTGTTGTTATACGACCATTTCCTCTTTAGGTCGTTGTGCTTAGGTTGAAGCCTTCTTTCTTATCTCCTCAGCTAGTCTTTCGTTGTAGTACTTAGGGAGAACCCTCGACTCTTGTAAAGTTGTGAGCTTATTACAGACCTTTTTGATGTCCTTACTTGCATATAATCATCCATAGTTGCTTACTTCCATGCCCTAGTGCTTGTATGGTTGCTTCTGAACTGATATTTTGACTGCCTTCCCAGTGGAACTTTCTTTTATTCCCGTAACATTTATACGTATCTTTAACTACCCCGACTCTTGTTTGAATATATCTCAAGTATTATAATGATATTCTTCGAGGCTGAACTGTCCATATTAGGTTATACTATGTGTATCTCACACGATCTGATGACTCGTTTGTAACCTCCCGCTTTGCCATAACCGGGATCTTCCTGACCAATTACTAACTACACTTTGGCCCATTATTATATCAATATTCTTTGTAATCTTTCTTGGGTTATTTCCTTTGTCTTATCTTACGTCTCGCACTGGCTCCTTATTTATTAATAACAGCTCGGGCAGGAACCTTTACTTCCTTTCCTTGACGTCGTGCTTGCACAATATTCTTTAATTGTAGCGTATCTATAAGATTTGGATAAGTGCCATCTCATTCCTCTTTTATTTATCACAATCTTCCTTTACCATTCCATAGTCACTAGAACCACTTAATTCTAGCTTAATGCCACATTACTCCGTATTCTCCCCCTTAGGGATGTACTAAAAACTGAAGCCATGAGGATCTACCTATATATAAATTTTACCTCTTCATCTTTGGCGTTGTTTCTCAACTTCAATGATCCTTACTTGCCTTGCGGAAATTCTTCTATACCAAGGATGACAAATTCCCTTACTCGCGAGGGTGACACTTAGCGTAACTGGCACATACAGTCTCTTAAGCTTAACTTTGCTCACATTGCTTGCTCTAGGGGAGCGTCTCCCTGAATGACTATTCTCTGAATTCATCGTGAATCTTCTTCTGTGGTCCGTCCTATTATTGCCGAAATGTGATATGAAATTCTCATGATGCTGACTACTACCAAATCACTCAGTCCCTAATTCATTTTTAGTTTATCTTGTTTGCTAGTCCATACTGATTTCTGTTACTCTTGGTATTAGCTCTCCCCTCTGGTAGTCGCGTTGGAGTTACAAACTTAATTCTCGAAATGAGGATATAACCTTATGGCCTATCCTCTTTCGTTGTCTTAAGGCCTGTCACTTCTCGGCTCTTCATTCACTTGACTAGACTGTGTAAGACTGTCATCTTTTTGACCTACCATTGTCATCCATGTATCACATCTTACTCTTAATGCTTCATTAGCTCTCTTCTTAGTTCCTGCCAACATTTTTTTCTATCACTTTATTTTGAAAACTTCAATAAGATATTCTTTTGCTTTTAGCTCCCCTTTGCTCCATCCACTTGCTCTTTGAGTTGCCTAGCATTATCTCTCTACTAGGGACGAGAGTCATACTAAGATAATATTTATCGTTTCCAGGCTTCAAGTGCCTATCTTTGTATCACTCATATTTAGTTGTACTATTTTAGAGTGCACCATCTAGGTGTCTCACAAGGAGATTCATTACCACGCTGGCACTATCCTTCGAAAATGTCAACTAACTCTACCAATCCATCCACTATTTTGGGTTACTCTAACCCCAACCGGATCCTATAACCCTTCCTTCTTCTTAAACTATACATGTTAGCTCCCATAGAGCATAACTGAGATCAGTGTGGCCGATTTTACATACATCTGTTACTGTTGAAGGTAACTCAAAATGCTTATATCCCCCTTCCTGAATGGTAAATAATGATAATATTTATTAACTGGTATCTAGCACCCTTGTTCACCTTGCTTCTTTTACTTGCTGAAACTTGTGTCTAACTTCCGATTTTTGTTATTCCTTCTTACCATGAGAGTGGATAAGTATTCTTTCCTTAAATCTCCTTATAAAGAACCTTACACCTTCTAGTACACCCAAGATCTGCTGAAGACCTCTCATTTACTTATCATAAGCAAGATACAAAATTGAGTTCCTCTAACTCAACACTTCCACAACTATATCTCTTATCGATCGTCTTTTTGAATGTAGGCATCGTCTTATTACGAATAGAAGTTCGGGATTTGAATTCTTATAAGTGAGCTCTACTACATAATCTAGAGTAAGAAGAAAGAGTGACATTCCTAAATGCCTTGTAGCCTCCTTCTTATAAGTGTGGTGCACGACACACCCATAAACAAGACTCTACTAGACAAGGCTTGTGGACTCCCTAGGACAGAACTACTCTGATACAACTTCTGTCACGACCCAAACCGATGGGCCGCGACGGGTACCCGGTACCTTACTCGACCGAGTACCAACGTAACGTATCTTTCTTATTACATCATCATATACACATGACATACGAGCCTAATAGGCCAACATAATCATTTATAAATTCAAAACATAGGCCGACAAGGCCGTAAAATCTTTCACGTACACGACATATGTCTGCAAGCCTCTAAGAGTACATAAATGTCGTAAATCTCAGGACAGAGTCCCGCCATACCAAACAATACACGTCTAAATCATACTAACCAAACAAGCAACTCCGAAGCAAATGGAGTGCACCAACATCTTCCGCTGAGCTGATAGCCTACTTGCAGGCTCTCGACCTGTCTATCGGGACTTGCGGGCATGAAATGCAGCGTCCCCAGGCCAAAGAGATGTCAATACGAATAATATACCAAGTATGTAAGACACATAAATTAATACATAAGAGACATGGATGACATATAGAGTAGATGACTCAACCTGTAATTCTGAATAGCTTTGTTAATCATAAATTACTTTTAGCGTCATACATATGCATATGAATGTAATGTCGTGCATAGGTACATGTCTCATAAAATCATCAGCCTCTGAGGGCATCCCATCATATCATATCGGCCACTGTGGGCAAAATCATCATCGTATACCAGCTGATTAGGTGGTGGTGCGTATATAACACCCTAACCTTTCCCATATCCCATATAACTATATGTACATACATATATACGCGTATATAACTCCGTTTGAATATTCATACATATATACGCATATATAACACCGTTTGAACCATATTTCGGCCACCGTGGACAACATCATCGTCATATACCAGCTGATTAGGTGGTTGTGCGTATATAACGCCGTAACCTTTTCCCATATCCCATATACATATATTTACATATATACGCGTATATAACGCCATCTGGTCATGGGTCAATGTGCATATGTAATGCATGAAATGCATATGAAACACGTCAATAAAATCTCTCGGTACGTCATAAGGCAATTATGTCTCAGATTAATATCATGAAATAAACTTTACCAACATACGTATTTTTGAGACCCATGAACAGAAGATAATAATAATTCTCATGGGGAATCAAGAATATAGACACCCTTAGTATTCCTATGAATAAAGTAATTTATGAAAACTGTGCGTTTGCTCGTTTCTTCAGTATGGTTTGGATCATACCAAAAAAGAAAGAAAGGGTAGATTTTACATACCTGGATCGATTCTCTTGACAATTCCTCTAACACACGTCTTTTTTGAAGAGCAAATTAATGGAGGATCGAAGTAGGGGAAAATCCATATGATATTCCTGAGAAAGATTGTACCGTGCTCCCTCCGAATCGCAAAATCATGTTGCTATAACATTATGTAGTATAACTTCCCTTTACTGAAAATCCATTGCTTGGTAGATGTAAACATCACATCACCATCTTTGTAATTTTGCTCATGATATTATATAACCTCTCTTACTGAAGCCGTAACTTTTAAGATGAAGTACATTTTTTGAGAATTAAAGAGAATCTTTCAAGAGAATCTTTTAACAAGAATGAGAGATAAGGTTCCATGTCTTAAATTTTAGCCACCACCTCTTAAGAACTTAATTAAATGGAAATTTTCTGCCACAATTTTAACATCCCACGTGGAGGTGTTGTCCCCCTAACATTTATCCAATTCTTTCTTAAACAATTATCCACAATTTTAATTTATAAGTTAATTTCCCACTTAAAAATCCATAATTACCCAATTATCCACATAATTAAGAATCTTATCAAATTACTTAAACTATTAATCACTTTTAACACACCTTATACGCCTCACTATCATGGTCATGTGGTACCTTGTATGGTACTAGTCCATAAATATCGGGTATTATAGTATGAACCGTATTTTATCCCAAATTGTCAAACTTCGATGAAACTCATTTTCTTCGATTTGCTTACCCTTTCACCTTCACGAATTTACTTATCACTTGTTTGAACTCGCATTTTCCCTGTAATATCCATATAATCTTTTCCTTGGACTAATGTCAATTACCTTACGACAAATTCAATGTACAATACTACAGGGTCCAACATCGTTGTAATTTAATACTGCGGAACGTAACATTGACGTAATACTCCATGGTGTAACATCATTGTAATATAATACTATGGGGCGTAACAAATGTTTTATCACTTATGCTCTTTTAGAGGCTCATAAACAGGTGTCGACTCATGTATAGTTGGTATGCCTTGTTGGCTAATATTTGTTGTATAGTCTTTCATGGCAGTGTTGTAACTCGTACCTTATATGTAGTTTCTTAGTATTCTTGTCATCCCATGAGATGTAGGTTCATGTCATTATCTTTCATTGTTTATTTTTCATGATCCATATCTACCATTTATATTGATCTCCTCGCACCTTAAAGATAATAAAGAAGGTTAGATAAAATATACGTTGGTGCTCGGCAAGTATGGCCCGGGTGCTAGTCATGATCCTCCAGTTTGGGTCGTGACATATATATCTCTAATTAATTAGATAATATCACATAACCCAATAATTAACCAATTACCCACATAATTAAGAATTATCTCAACTTACTTAAAATGCAACTCATTTTTAATACACCTTATAAATAATACTATCATGGTCATATGGTGCCTTGTATGGAACTAGTCCATAAATATTGAGGTATTATAGCTTGGACCGTATGTTATCCCAAATTTCCAAACTTCAACGAAACTCATTTTCTTCTATATTCTTACCTTCTCCCCTTCTCGAGTTTAACTCATCACGTAATTGAAATAGTATAATTCTTATTATCCCAAAATAACTCCATTCCCGAACTTACTTCGATTGACTTACGACGGAACATTAACATACGAAAATGCGAGACGTAACAAAAATCTCATCCTCTTACGCTGCCCTTGCTCAGTCCTCTCTGTACCATGTTGCTGACGCCTACCTCTTTCTATATTATAGGTGAATGCCTATATCCGGTAAATATCCATACTATCCTGCAATGCAGCCATGACACATGCCTCGATCAAATCTGTGGCCAACCCCGCTATAAACCTGTGGATCCTGTCCCGCATAGTAGAAACTATGGATGGTGCATATTTGGCCAAATAATCAAAACATACACTATACTCTCGAACACTCATATTGCCTTTCTGGAGGGTTAGAAACTGAACGACTCGAGCTTGTCGGATCTCCCGCGGTAAGTATTGGTCGAAGAAGGAATTTCAAAAATTCTCCCAAATAGCTGGAGGTTCACCACGTCCCCTGGACCTCTACCATCCCTCATACCAAAGGATGTCTATATCTCGGAGTCTAAAAGTTGCTAGCTCAACTGCCTCTTTCTTTGTGGCATGTATAACCCAAAAGATCCTGTGAAGCTGATCTATGAAATCCTATGGGTCCTCCCTCTAATTTTTCCCCGTGAACTCTTGGGGACTTAAAGCAATAAACTCTCGGACCCTTAAACTCCCATACCCCTCAGAAGATCCTGTACTAGCCGATGCCCTAGCCTATTGCTGGGTAGCTACCAACTATGTCAACAAATGTAGTGCACTCCTCATGTCCTGACATGATTGAAGTGGAGGAAGATCTTTGTTGGACCAAGAAGCTGAATGGTTTTGAAGATTGACAAAGGAACTCACAGTTGAACCATGTCCATCATTAGAGACATAGACATATGTAGTGTAAATGGCACATGAGGTGCACAAGCAGGAGATAAACACAATAAGTGATCTAAAGAGATATCTCCTAATCGAAAAGGTTGCAAATTGATAGGAAGATGGACTCCTTATTCAGTAAGAAAAGAATCAAGATAAAGCAGGATTTGGGGAGTTAAGATCAACTAGAAGTTTTCCACCAAGGAAGAGTAGCATCTTAATTCTAGTATATCTCTTTGTCTACTAAATCCTATATATTGTTCAGTGTTCTTATTGTACATGGACGCACAAAAAAGAAATTTATCAAGAACTGAAAGCAAAATTCGTGAAGAAATTTTGCAAGCAGTTCGAGCAAAATCTGAGAGTGCGAATCTGGAGCTACTTGAACCAGCTAGAAGAACCAGTTCCATCTGTTGTCTTTTAGTCTAGTTTATTTGTAGTAGCTAATTACAAATTGTACCTTTCAGCTTTATCTAGAAGTAATTGTAACAGGTAATGAGTGTTCATGTTATAGTTAACTTGAAGTTTGTCGCAAATAGCTAGAGGCTAGTTTTCCAAAAGGGGATTAGAGTTAGTCCTTATATTTACAAAAGAGTTTATTTTGTAAATGTTGTTTGGCTCATTGATTTAGTGAAGAGTTTGGGAAAATCCTACTGGGAAGTAGGTCGTGGTTTTTTCACCTTTTGAGCCACGTGTTTTCCACGTAAAATTGATGTGTTCTTTAAATTCTGCATTTATTATTTCGCAAACTGTAGGATTTGGAACACATAGATAAATCCGGTCCTTCTATAACTACTGCATGCCAAAATTGGTCACCTCACAAATCACCCCCCCCCTCTTGTGTGGTATTGACATAGATAAACATCAATTGGTATCAGAGCGGGTTATCCTTGAATTAAAACCTTAGAAAAAGATCAAGATGAGTGCACCACCTAGGAATTGGGAAGGAAAATCAACTTTTAGGCCTCCATCTTCAATGGCCAGTACTACTCCAGGTGGAAGGATAGAATGAGACATCACATCATTGGTGAAGACTATGAGCTGTAGGACATAATCACTGATGGGCCAATGGCTATCATGAAAAAGAACACAGAATGAGTAGATGTGACAAAGACTAGAGCTGACAGCACTGTGGAGGATTTGAGAAAGTGGGAGAAAAATGCTTAGGCCAGGAGGTGGCTTGTGCGTGGACTCGGTCCAGACGAGTATAGAAGAATTCAAAGTTATACCACTGCCAAAGAAATTTGGGACACTTTGCAAGTGGCTCGTGAAGGAACACCTTAAGTGAAGAGGTCAAGAGGAACTCTACTATATTCCCAATATGAGAATTTCACATGAAGGAAGGAGAGGCTATCCAAGAGATGTATACAAGGTTCACTACACTGACCAATGAACTCAAGTCTCTTGGAAGGGTCATTCTTGAATAAGACAAGGTTGATAAAATTCTGACAAGGGTCTTTCCAGTCTCTTGGGAAAGCAAAATTACAGCCATTCAGGAATCTAAGAACATTGCAACTCTTAAACTAGAGGGGCTGATTGGAAATCTCACTGCCTATGAACTTAGAAGGCAAACTATGAAGATGGATGGTCCCAAGAAGGAAAGGAGTCTGGCACACAGAATCACTGAAGGAGCTGATCTAGAGGAGGATGAAATGACCATGATCACAAAGGACTTCAAGAGGTACCTAATGAGAGGAAAGGGTCCTTCAAGAAGTGGAAGCTACAACAAACCAAGAGTTCCTGAAAAACAAACCAATGAGGGGTGTTACAAGTGTGGCAAGACTGATCACTACATCAAAAACTGCCCTCAATGGGAAATTGAATGGAAGAAGGAAAGAGTTGAACGAAGGAACAGGAAGAGGGAACAGGTTCAACCCAAGAAGAACAAAGGATAAACAAAGGCTATGGTTACTACCTCGGGAGAAAGCTCAGATGAAGATTCAGAGGATGAAGATGGAGATGAAAAAATACTTATGGCAATTGGAGAATCCGATGAGGAATCTGAGGTAAGTATAATCCATCTAAAAGAAAAGATTAAATATTTTCCTAAGGAAAAACTTTCTGAACTACTCCTGGATTTCATTTACGAATCTGGGGAGATAAACAAAAAAAAGGAACAACTGTCTAAGGATTGTGCTATTTTGAAAGCAAAGTGTAAGAACCTGGAATCCAGAGCTATTGGGATTGTAAGTGAAAACACTAAACTGAAAAACCAGGTTCATACACTTTAAGAGAACGTCCTAGAATTAAAATCTGAAAATTTTAAACTAAAGCTAGGAACAAGTAAGAAGATGGCTGACTCCACACAACTTAATCGACATGAAACCATAGGTAATCTTAAAGATGAGTTATATAAGAAGGATGAGCAGGTAAGAGTGTTGGAGGAGGATCTAGTCAAGGTCAAGCATGAACTAGGCAGAACTAGAAAATGGAACAGGTCCTCTGATGCTTTGACATGGCTACAGGAACATCATAGTAGTAATAGAAGAGGACTTGGCTTTAGGAATCCACTACTAGCGGGATCCTAAAAGCAAGTACCTCACTCTTCCTGAGAAAAATATTTGTAGTGACTGTGGTAAGACTGGTCACTTTAAAAGTGAACGTAATGCAAAAGAAAAAGCCAGTCAAAAGAACAAAAGTTTTGTTCGAGGGAAGAATTGGTTACCAAGTTGGGCTAAAAAGAATTTAATTCATCCTTTTTCTTAAAGAAAGGGACCCAAACTAGTTTGGGTTCCTAAGACTATCCCCTGATTTTCTTTTGTAGGTTCAAGTGAAAGGTAGTAGCCAAATATGGTACATGGATAGTGGCTACTCAAAACACATGACTGACAACAAGGACTAGTTCCTTTCACTTGAGGACCTCAAAGGAGGAAATGTCTCCTTTTGAAATGGAAAGAAAGGTGAAATCATTTGGGTTGCTAAGGAACAAGATAATGAAGAAATTAAAATTGGGCTGGTCCAAAACTCAGTCCAAACTGAAGCAACACTAGAGGAAGGAATAGGTGATGGAAAAGGTTCATGCATCCTTGGAAACATGACAGGGGTAACTAAACAAACTAATTCCCAAACCTTGCTGGAACCTGTGCATGATCATGTTCCACAACAACAAGGCACTGAAGGAATTTCAAGGAGTGACTAGTTGGTTGTGAAACCATGCAGATATCTTTACAACAGCACTGAGTAGAGAGCATTTTGAAAGGAACATGTTACTATTAGGGATGATTAAGATCACCTGATTGAACCAGTTCAGAATGTAAATACATGAAAAAAATGAAAACAAAAAAATATTGGCTAGAAAAGTCTTAAACTGGTGTAAATAATCAGATTAACAATTGCTCAACCTCATATTGTAAAAAGTATACTCTCATGCCATGTTTTGATATGACTCACTGATCACTAATGAAATTTTTTCTATCTTTGCAAATTGTGGCTTGATCAAGAGGATTCTAAAATGATGAATCTGGTTCATCGTGCTGGTTCACTTGAAAGGCGAGGTATGTGTTATACACTCTGCGCACTTTGAAATACTAATAATTAAATCATGAGCAGAACTATTACACCCCGCAATATTACGTCAATATTACGTCCCACATTATTACATTACGGTGATGTTACGCTTCGTAGTATTAAATTACGACGATGTCGCACCCTTTGAATTTATCGTAAGGTAATTGACATCAGTCTAAAGAAAAGATTATTTTAAGATTATAAGCATTTTATTCTATTTCAAACAAGTAAGGAGTAAAATTGTGAAGGTGACAAGGCAAGCAAATCGAATAAAAAGAATTTCGTCGAAGTATGGCATTTTGGGGTAAAATACTGCTCGAACTAAAATACCCGGTATTTATGGCCTAGTACTATATAAGGTAACCCATGGCCATGATATTAAGGTGTATAATGTGTATTAAAAGTGAGTATCATTTTATGTATTTTAGATAATTCTTAATTATGTGGTAATTGATTAATTATTGGAGTAGTGGGGGATTAATGAAGTGATTAAGGAATTAAGTGGATGACTTTTGGATAAGTCTTGTGATCACTTACATTGCAGCCCCCCCACCATCTCTTGTATGACTCTTAAGTAATTTAAATAGGTGGCAAGACTAAATCGTAGAAATTGGACAAGTCTTATAAAGTGTGTCATATATCACTTTGGAAAAGAAAAACATTATATGTCTTAAAGACATACAGAACCATACCTCCATTTTTGAATTAACATGAGCTTCCAAGGATCTCTAAGACTTATAATTCATACTCGGTACATTATTCGTACTGACGTCTCTTTTTCTTGGGGACGATGCATTTCATACCCGGAGGTCCCGATAGACAGGTCGAGAGCCCTCCAAGTAGGCTATCAGCTCAGCGGAAGATGTTGGTGTGCTCCATTTGATTCGGAGTCGCTTGTTTGGTTAGTATGAGTTAGACGGGTATTCTTTGGTATGGCAGGACTCTATCCCGACCTTTATGAAATTATGTACTCTTAGAGGCTTGTAGACATATGTCGTATAAATGAAAGATTGTACGACCTTGTCAGCCTATGTTTTGAGTTTTTAAATGATTATGTTGGCCTATTAGGCCCGTATGTCACGTGTATATGATAATGTAATAAGAAAGATATGTTACGTTGGTACTCGGTCAAGTAAGGTATTGGGTTCCTGTTGCGGCCCATTGGTTTGGGTCGTGACAAAAGTGGTATCAGAGCAGTTCCGTCCTAGGGAGTCTATAAGCCATGTCCAGTAGAGTCTTGTTTATGGGTGTGTCGTGCACCACACTTATAAGCAGGAGGCTACAAGGCATTTAGGATTGTCACTCTTTCTTCTTTCTCTAGATCGTGTGGTAGAGCTCACTTATAAGAATTCAAATTTCGAAATTCTATTCTATTCGTAAAAGACAATACTTATATCCAGAAAGAAGCTTGGAAAGAGAGATAGTTGAGAAAAAGCTGAGCCAGAGGAATTAAATTTTTTTGTGATGCCTACGATAAGTAAATGTGAGGTCTTCAGCAGATCATGCGTGTACTAAAAGGTGTACGGTTCTTGATAAGGAACTTTTAGGAAATAATACTTATCTACTCTTATAGTAAAAAGGAATAATGGAATCAAGGGTTAGACACGAGTTGCAGCAAGTAAAAGAAGCAAGGTGAAGAAGGCTATGAGGTACCCAGTCAATACAGATTATCCTTATTTACCATTCAGGAAGAGAAATATAAGCATTGTGAGTTACCCTCAAAAGTAATAGATGTACGTACAATCGGCCACACCTTTCTCAATCATGCCCTATGGGAGCTAACAAATATGATTAAAGAGTAGGACAAGATAGTAGGATACTGCTGGGGTTAATGTAACCCAAAATGATGAATGGATAGTTTGCGTTAGTTGACATCTCCGAAGGATATTGCAAAAGTTCTAATAGATATCTTTATGAGATACCCTAATGGTACACTCTAAAATAGTGCAACCAGATATAAGTACTACAAACACATGCACTATAAGCCTTGAGGGGATATATATACTACCTTAAGTGTGGCTCTCATCCCTAGTAGAGCGAGGATGTTGAGCAACCCAAAGAGCCATAGGATGGAGCAAAGGGAAGCTAAAAGCGAAAAAATGTCGTATTAAAGTTTTCACAAGAAAAGGGATATGCAGAAATATTAGCAGAGTAATGAGAAGAGAGATAAGGAAGCATTATGAATAAGGTGTGATACATGGATGAAAACGGTAGAGTGTTACAACACCTATAGTCAAATGAAGAAATAGACGAAAGGTGATGGGCCTTAAGACAACGAAAGAGTATAGGCCATAAAGTTAGATCCTCATTTCAATAAATAAGTTCGTGACTCCAATGCGACTACCTGAAGGAAAAGTTCAGAGTAATAGAAATCAGTATAGGCTGGTGAACAAGATACACTAAACGTGAATTAGGGACTGAGTGATTGGGAAGTACTCGACATCATGGAAATTTCAGATTTCATTCCAGCGGTAATAGAAGGGACCACAGAAGAAGATTCATAATGAATACAGAGAATAGTCATTCGGGGAGACACTTCCCTAGAGCAAGAAATGTGAGCAAAGTTAAGCTTAAGAGACTGTATGTGCCAGTTACGCTAAGTGTTACCCTCGCTAGTAAGGGAATTTGTCATCCTTGGTACAGAAGAATAGTCGCAAGGAAAGTAAGGATCATTGATGTTGAAAAACGATGCCAAAGATGAAGAGGTAAAATATATATAGGTAGATCCTCGTGGCTTCAGTTATTAGTACATCCCTAAAGGGGGGGGGGGGAATATGGAGTAATGTGACATTAAGACAGAATTAAGTGGTTCCAGTAACTATAGAATGGTAAAGGAAAAGTGCGATAAAAATGAGAAAGGAATGAGATTGCACTTATCTGAATCTTGAAAATATGCTATGATTCCAGGACGTTAGGTAAGCACGCCGACAGAAAAAGGAAGTAAGGGTTCTTGCCCGGAAGGTTATTGGTAAATAAGGAGCCAGTGCAAGAGGTAAGTTAGACACAAAAAATAACCCAAGAAAGATTACAAGGAGTATTGATATAAGAATGGACCAACGAGTAGTTAGTAATTGGTCAGGAAGATCCCAGTTATGGCTAAACAGGAGGTTACAGACGAGTCATCGGATCGTCTAAGATAAACATAGTAGAACCCAACATGGAGAGTTCAACCTCGAAGAATATCATTATAATACTTGAGATATATTCAAAGAAGAGTCGGGGTAGTTAAAGATACGTATGAATGTTACGGGGATAAAATAAAGTGCCATCAGGAAGGCAATCAAAATATCAGTTCAGAAACAACCATACGAGCACAAGGGCATGGAGATAAGTAACTACAGATAAGTATATGCAAGTAAGGACATCAAAAAAGGTCTGTTATAAGCTCACAGCTTTACGAGAGTTAAGGGTTCTCCCTAAATACTACAACAAAGACTAGCTGAGGAAATAATGAAGAAGGCTTCAACCTAGGCACAACGACCTAAAGAGGAAATGGTCGTGTAACAACACTCTCACAACAACATTGTAAGCACCCAAAAGGAAAGTGGCACTTACCGTGGCTAATGAATGAGAATTAAAATTAAAAGTAATATTGTAGATCATATGAGTTCTACGAAAACTCTGGCATATGTGGGCAGTAAGATAAGCTAAGTACGGATGCAACATGGGGGCATAAAGACCAAGAAAAGTAATAGATTATCTTGAAAGAAAGCTAAGATGGAACGAAAGAAATTATTCGATGAACTATAGTTGGTGACGTTATGAACACACTTAAGAGTTTGGAATTTTATACCTGTATCATATACAACCATAGAATATTCTGCTATACGTTAAAAGAAAGAATTGAGCCCAGGTCGTAGATTGAAGGATTTTATCATAAATATACCTCAGCTCCTATGAAAGGCCAAAGTAATAACTAATATCAGGAACTGCAAGTCGGAAGATATCTTAAGCATACATAGAGGCCGATCAGAAAGACGAAGAGCTTAAAGAGTAACATCGACTAAGCAAAACAGGAGGGACCAAGAAAATTATAGACCTCGGGATCACTCTTAAGTAGCAGAGGTATAAGAAATATAGTACAATAGCCATATTTTATAATAGCTTTACGATGAAGACAACTGAAGAGTACCAGCCTCATAAGAAGTCAGTACGAAGTTACCACCGAATTGTGTATGCACCAGAGGTGTAAGAATTATAATAGAACTTCAAGTTATGGACGTGAATTATACCTATGTGGAAGGGAGGTCATGAAAGAGATTGAAGATACGATGTGACATTTTCAGGTAAGTATGGTAAAGGTGAACAACGTACGAGATACACAAAGGCAAAATATGTGAATAGTCCATACTTTGGATAGAAATCTAGAAGCACAGGGATTTAGTATCCAGGAATGATAGTAACATCGTCAATGATATAATTTCCAGCCTATGGTTTTTAGGTACCGAGAGATCTAGCCAATAGAATAAAGAAGAGATAGAGACAATGAGATGTCTCGCTTGATGTTCTAGAATAATACAAGGAAATCTATGGTGAAGGAATATTTTGAGCAGTATAAATGGATATATGTAGGTCGCAAGCTAAAGCATGATAAAAACGACAATGTTTTAGGAAGACAGGAGTAAGAACAAGAAAAAGTGAGTGAGAAGGGACTAAAATAAATAAGTTCTCGGGGTTAAGCCCATGAAAACAAGAGAGCTGATGGGTTATCTAAGTTATAAAAGGCTCAATATAGCCGAATGAACTCAAAGGAGTCTAAGACTAGCATCATTTTGAAGAGATGGAATGGTGCCCTTGTAGTATAATGAGGGTGTAATTGTGGAAGATAAAGGGCCCTGGAAGTATAGTGAGGGTGTAATTGTGAAATATAAAGGATGATGTTTGGGAGATTAAGTAACAATTTGAAGGAAGAAAAAAAGGATTTCATGAACTATATGGGATGAATCTAGCCACGTAAGGTGAATCACATTAGGATGCTATGAGATACGATCATGGAAGTATAGTAACATATCGCCCCCAGGTGGATCAGGAAAATCATTTCAAATATTCTATGATGCAACGTAAGACCTAGTGGAAATATATTACGTAAGAAGTTTCAAGTTATCAATGGAAGGTTAAAGATCAACATTGAGGTGAATCAACAATGGATGGGCAAAAGATGCAAAGTACGAGATGAGATTAGGCCATCAGTCTTAAGATGAACAGTAATGAAGAATCATTAAAAGACTTAGCTTTATGCATATAGGATAAGCAACAATTACGAGATTGGAAGGATTCAGACTATAAGTTGTGGTGTGAGAAGGAGGCTTAAGGAGGGATGCCCTGGACATTAGACCTATTCATAGAATAGTCTCCTAGATGGCAAGGAAAGTTCTAAAGTATTCGAAAGATAAAAGTTAAGAAAATAATGAGTGCATGGTTCAACATTCGAGGACGAATGTTCCAAATGGGGGAATGATGTTACACCCCACAATATTACGTCAATATTATGTCCCACAGTATTACATTATGGTGATGTTACGCTTAGTAGTGTTAAATTACGACGATGTCGCATCATGTAGTATTGTACGTTGAATTTGTCGTAAAGTAATTGACATCAGTCCAAGGAAAAGATTATTGTAAGATTATAAGCATTTTATGCTATTTCAAACAAGTAAGGAGTAAATTTGTGAAGGTGAGAAGGCAAGCAAATCAAATAAAAAGAATTTCGTGGAAGTATGGCATTTTGGGGTAAAATATGGCTCGAGCTAATACCCGGTATTTATGGACTAGTACCATATAAGGTACCCCACGGCTATGATAGTAAGGTGTATAAAGTGTATTAAAAGTGAGTATCATTTTATGTATTTGAGATAATTCGTAATTATGTGGATAATTGATTAGTTATTGGACTAGTGGGGGATTAATGAAGTGATTAAGGAACTAAGTGGATGACTTTTGGATAAGTCTTGTGATCACTTACGTGGAAGCCCCCCCACCATCTCTTGTATGACTCTTAAGTAATTTAAATAGGCGGCAAAACTAAATTGTAGAAATATGACAAGTCTTATAAAGTGTGTCATATATCACTTTGGAAAAAGAAAAACATTATATGTCTTAAAGACATAAGAACCATACCTCCATTTTTGAATTAACATTAGCTTCCAAGGATCTCTAACACTTAAAATTCACAATAAACGTGAATTAACTTTTAGCAATGTGATGGAGTTTGGGCCAATTTTCATACAAACTTACACTGTGTAATCGTAACGGGATTATGCGGTTCTAAAAGGGTATGATGCAATTTTTGCCAAGAATATTATACAGAGTTTTCCCTACCCCAGTTATGTTAAGGCTATCCCTTCTTTCTTTTGGCATGGTCTAAATTATACGGAATAAACGAGCAAACACACGATTTCCATAAATTACTCTATTCATAGAATACTAGGAGTGTCTATATTCTTGATTCCCCATGTGAATTGTTATTATATCATTTGTTCATGGGTCTCAAAAATACGTAAGTTGGTAAAGTTTATTTCATGATATTAATCAGAGACATAATGGCCTTATGACATACCGAGAGATTTTATTAATGTTTTTTCATATGCATTTCATGCATATGTACATGTGCATTGACCCATGACCAGATGGCGTTATATACACACACATATATATATATATATATATATATATATATATATATATATATATATATATATGTAAATAAATGTATATGGGATATGGGAAAAGGTTACGACATTATATACGCACCACCACCTGATCAGCTGATATATGATGATGATCTTGCCCACAGTGGCTGAAATATGGTTCAAAGGGCATTGTATATGCGTATAAATGTATGTATATTCAAACGGCGCGTGTATACATGTATGTATATATATGTATATGGGATATGGGAAGGTTATAGTGCTATATATGCACCACCACCTGATCAGCTGGTATACGATGATGATTTTGCCCACAGTGGCCAATATGATATGATGGGATGCCCTCAGAGGCTGATGATAATATGAAACATATACCTATGCACGACATGACATTCATATGCATATGCATGCTGCTAAAAGTGTTTTATGATTTACAAAGGTATTCAAACTTACAGGTTGAGTCATGTACTCTATACTTCTTCCATCTCTCTTATGTACATTATGTGCCTTACATACTCGATACATTATGCAATATGACGTCCTTTTTGCCTGGGGACGCTGCGTTTCATACCCGCAGGTCCCGATAAACAGGTCGAGAGCCCTCCAAGTAGGCTATTAGCTCAGTGGAAGTTGTTGGTGTGCTCCATTTGCTTCGGAGTCGCTTGTTTGGTTAGTATGATTTAGACGGGTATTGTTTGGTATGGCAGGACTCTATCCCGACCTTTATGACATTATGTATTCTTAGAGGCTTGTAGACATATGTCGTATACGTGAAAGATTGTACGGCCTTGTCAGCTTATGTTTTGAGTTTGTAAATGATTATGTTGGCCTATTAGGCCCGTATGTCACATGTATATGATAATTTATTAAGAAAGATACGTTACGTTGGTACTCGGTCAAGTAAGGTATTGGGTGCCCGTCGCGGCCCATCGGTTTGGGTCGTGACAAGAACTTTGCCCAAACTCAAAATCTTTTCAAAACCTATCCAGTTGACTTTGAACCAGTTTTGTTTCAGCAAGAATCCTCACCAAATTAAAATACCTAGATCTAGGGAAGCCTTAACCGTCAATTCAAAACTAAAAGTTAATTCAAGCCATCCCCTCCCTTACAAAAAAGTTTCCCGAATTTCCGATAACTCAGGTAACATCTGTCCCAAACCTTTCTTCGTAGGTCATCTCTGATGTTGCTGAAAAACATAGAAAACAGGTTCATACTGGTTGGGTCTGTGAAGGACGTGGAACTGCTGGAGACAACAAGAAGAGGTGGTAAAAACAAAATTAAAAAAGAAAAAAAGAGAGGGAGTAAGGAGTGAAGATAGGGGAATAGGGCAAGAATCTGCAAAAATGGCTATCTATGGTGTTGAGCCAGAAAATGAGGAAGAAAGTAGCCAAAACGTAAGGGGAAGTGAATCAGGAGAAGCTGCAGAAGGGTTAGTAAATCTAGGAAAGCACACAGATGAACCTGGTTCATCTACTGAGAAAACCCAGGCGGATCTGCTAAAAAAGTTAGGCGATAATTATAGTCCAAAGAAGAAAAGAACTCCTAAGGCTCAAACATTTGGAACAACAAGAGAAAGTAAGAAAAAAAAGCCACGTCTTCTGAGACTTCTAATATTTCTTTTTCAAGAGGAAGAACTAGAAGGAGCAACTTAAAGAAAAATGGGGACGAGTTGAAGAGAGCTTTAGAGGAGAGTAAGAAGAAAAGAGTGGAAAAAGGGATAGAAAAGGTAGTTGAGCCTATTGAGGCCGTTGAAGTGGATGAGATGGACCTGGTCCATCAAAGTGAAAAAGTGGCAGAGTTAGAGGTTCAGACCCCTAAGCCCAATAAAGTCAAGACTTCCTCAAAGGAGTCTTCATATGTTTCTAGTTCTCCTGAACTATCTATCTCGGCTAAACGAACCAGGTCTACAGTTCTTCCAAGCCTTAATTTCCTAGCCCGCCTACAACTTTTAGTGACCCAGATTCAGAATTTTTTTCTTGTTGCTTATGTTTTAACTGTTTTGTTTCATTTTGTGGATTGTGGCAGAATCGATTCTCTCTATCAATTAAATCTGATGCTATTTGCTCTGATTCAGTATCTCTATTTTTTGATAGTTTGAATTCTCTATTTTTTTATATTTATAACCTAATGAACCTGGTTCTTTATGATAAGTGCTTAATACTCTAATATGTGTCACTGTTGGACTAAGCTGAAACGAGCCTGAAGCACAAAGTTTGTCATCATCAAAAAGGGGGAATTTTTTGGACCAAGAAGATGATTGGTTTTCAAGATTTACAAAGGAACTCACAGTTGAACCAGGTCCATCACTGGAGACATAGATACATGCAGATTAAATAGCACACGTGAGGTGCACAAGCAAGAGATAAACACAATCAGTGATCTAAAGAGATATCTCCTGATCGAAAAGGTTGCAAATTGATAGGGAGATAGACTCCTTATTCAGTAAGAACAGGATCAAGAAAAAGGAGGATTTAGGGAGCTGAGATCAACTAGAACTCTTCCACCAAGGAAGAGTAGTATCTGAATTCTAGTATATCTCTTTGTCTACTAAATCCTATATATTGTTCAGTGTTCTTATTGTACAGGGACGCACAAAAAAGAAATTTATCAAGAACTGAGAGCAAAATTCGTGAAGAAATTTTGCAAGCAGTTCGAGCCAAATTTGAGAGTGCGAATCTGGAGCTACTTGAACCAGCTAGAAGAACCAGTTCCATCTGTTGTCTTTTAGTCTAGTTTATTTGTAGTAGGTGATTACAAATTGTACCTTTCAGCTTTATCTAGAAGCAACTGTAACTGGTAATGAGTGTTCATCTTATAGTTAACTTGAAGTTTGTCGCAAATAGCTAGAGGCTAGTTTTCCAAAAGGGGATTAGAGTTAGTCTTTATATTTACAAAAGAGTTTATTTTGTAAATGTTGTTTGGCTCATTGATTTAGTGAATAGTTTGGGAAAATCCTACTGGGAAGTAGGTCGTGGTTTTTTCACCTTTTGAGCCAGGTGTTTTCCACGTAAAATTGTTGTGATCTTTAAATCCGGCATTCCTTATTCCGCAAACTGTAAGAGTTGGAACACATAGAAGAACCTGGTCTTTCTATAATTACTGCACGCGAAAATTGGTCGTCACACAAATCACCCCCCCCCTTATGTGGTATTGACATAGATAAACATCAATATTGATGTGCGGCATCCCTAGGAATATCCTCAGGTGGTGGAGGAGCCGGTAATGGGTGAGTAGTGGTCTCGCCCTGGGCCTTAGACTGGGCCTCATCTGCTGGGGGTACCCTGCTATTGTATCTCTCCTCTGGCTAGCCGTAGTCTTCCTAGTCACTGTCATTTGTCTACGCAAACACCAACGGAAGTTTAACTTAATTTCCTATAACTCAGTTCTACATCACTATTTATATTTGAAAGAAGGGTAACCAACTCCTAAATGCCCTGTAGTTCCCTGCTTATATAATGTGGTGAACAAGACATCTATAAACAAGACCCTACTAGACACGACTTATAGGTTCCCTAAAACAAAACGGCTTTGATACCATGATTGTCTCGCCCCGAACCTGGGGGCGAGACTGGCACCAAGTGCCTCACTTAACCTTGCGTACCAACTCGCGATTGAGGGACTCTGAACATAAAATGTCATATTTTTTCCATAGGGCCACATTGTAAGACAATTTGCGAAGCAAAATGTAAAACTAAACTGAAACTAGCCATGACTAAATATCAATATAAAGCTGGGAAAAGGCCATCATAACTACTACAACTGACAAACCAATAAAATATGCATACAAGGCTACAAGCCCAAGATATTGCACTAACTGACAGGATATGCCTACAAGCCTCTACTGATGGATGTACTGTGATAGGAAAAGGGCCTTGAACTACCCATAATATATATACATATATACACAAAGTCCTAAACCAGGAAACTCCAAAGGACGTGGAGCTTACCGATCAAGATGAACATGGGAAACACCTACTGAGGAGGTCTACCTGTCTGTCTATCTGAACCTGCACACATGAAATGCAACGTCCCCTTAAAAGGGACGTCAGTACGAAGTAATGTACCGAGTATGTAAGGCAATAAAATAATTAAAAGCAAAAATTGAATTGATATATAATAACTAAAGGTAACTGGGAGTCAAAGATGATCTAGAGATATACTAATCTGTTGATACTAACTCAACTCTCTCAATATAGTAAGTAAAACAAATGTCTGACCATATAAGGCTCGGTAAGTGTAACTGTTCGGCTATAGTACACTAGCTCATAGGCGCTCGACCATACTAGGCTAGGTATCTCGTCCGTTCTGGGCTCGCTCATAGGCGCTCAGCCACAGTAGGCTTGGTATATATTATACCATCTGATCTGAGGTTGCCCAATAGGGGCCTATCCACTGATTACAGCTTGATGGTGGTGAAAATACCTTAATACTGTATATATATAGACCCTCTGCTCTCTTGACAGGAAGAATACAATACTTAAATGAATATAAACTCCCGATAATGGGGAATACTGTAACTTATGAGACTGGGATAATGTACATAAGTTTAGGAATACGAACTTCACTATATGCCTCGTTATCAAAGTCATGTAGTAACGGGATCATCATGAAGAAATGTATAGACTTAACATACCTTATCGCAATTTTTCCAATCACCAAGTTGAACTCGCCTCTTCATACCTTAATCTACAACAACAATAATAACACTATCATTAAATTACAAAAAGTGCCATTATCGCACAACGAACGACATGCTTATTTTGTATTGCAACGGGCATCATTTCCCCTATAATCCTTTCTTCCTCCCAATTAAAGATAACACCAATAGTGCGAGAACACAACAACAATAACAACATACATATATTATTTTTCAACCTTATATACACCACAACATAATAAAAACAGCCCAACATACCCCAATCTCTTCATACACAAAACGACCACCGTAGTAGTGTCAAACAACCCGAAAATATTACGAAGAACGTACAGTCAACCACATTGAATTTATGTGGTGTTTCTCCACACCCTTACTAATAATAAAATCCATAAAATAGTATTAAAACACGAGATCCAACAACAACACAAAACAGTCCACAAAACAGTTCACCACAAGTGAAAAACTAGAACTCACGGCTTCCAATCACCGTCCCCTGAGTTCTTGCAACTATAGAACGTCTTTCCATACATCTCCAGCATAAAAAATGGATGAAAGAGAGCAGTAAAATTACCTTATTTGTTGAATACCTCAGCTCCTATCTTGGTTCTTCAAAATCTAGGTTTTACCTCCAACTAGAACTTGAAAGGGAGAGAAAATTAATTAGGGTTTGTGTGTAATTTTTGGGAGGATGTTTGCAGGGGTTTAGATCAGGTTATTGTGCGCTCTTATTAGTGTATTCTATGAAGAAAATAGGCCTTTAAATTTTCTCGTTGAACGACCCGAACTGGCCCTTTTTTTATATATATAATCCTCTCATTTAAGCAAGTAGGTGACACACCTACTTGTCACTTAGCAGTCTGCGCAGTCTCGCAGAAATGCACATATCTCTCTATTCCGATGTCGTATTGATAAATGGTTTAACGATTTAGAAAATAGACTCATTCGTATTCAATTTGATGGGTGTAACACTCCGCAAATTTAAGTATATTGGGAGAAAATCACAGTTACATTGACCCAAATTTCAGTAAAACTTGTGTGACTTTAATCGACTTTTGTTCCACAACTCGCTTGACATGAAAACACAACACACGACTATCATAAAAATAACATAACTCATAACATAACCTCCTTATCATATTAAAAACCCTAGTCTAACCCAAGATGTACATGTTATAACATTCCCAAGTTGTCGACTTTCGACGAATCATTATTTTCTTCAATTCCTTTAACTTCTGAACCTTCCAACCCTCTTTTTACTTGTTGTTCATGATCTTAAATATTTGTAACCTCCGAGGTAACATGATTAACTTACTTTATATACTTTCAAATACGATCTCATTTTTTATCCTACATTAGTTTGCTTATTACGCACTTTTACGTACAAAAATATATGGTGTATCATAATGCGAGTCCTGACACCAGCCGATGAAAATTTCATATCTTAGTCATTTACAAACTATTAAATTCCTCAAATACCACATACGAATCTTGATCCCATTAGAACCTTCTCGAGAGTCATCCACCCTATTTTTCTCTCAAATGCACTGCCAATACAAGTTGTTCGACTTGTACTGCATTAGCACATAAATACCTTAAGAAGTAACCCATATCTATAAGCAACTGAGTGAATCCCTACTCCATGCAAAGTACCTCCACTACGAATAAACAACCTGAATTGTTCCTAGAATCCCATATAGCCATAAGGTGTAATACATCATGCATCCAGCAATTCCCTTGCTCATGTCATCCTCAAAACCAACCTCTTCAAGTTACAATTGATCCTCAAATATGCCTCATACCAAAACTAATCATAAAACATGATCATGCAATCTAATCATGCATACACGACTCCCCCACTTGGATATAAGCCATTGAACATAATATTCCATAATCCACAATACCCTTATTTAATAACTTTCATAATCTCGTATTGTAATTCAACAAAATTCCTTCATACACTCACGTAGCTATAATCATAAAATACCTCAAATCACTTGTTAAGCGCATATCCATCCTCGTGATAGTCAAGACAACTTCATCAAGTGACCCAAACTCAGATTGCGACATATATAACCCACTGGTAGAAGGAAAATTCTCCATAGAAACATCATGAGAATCACATATCCCTAGAACACCCGGTAAGAGATAACCCACCTGCTTAGCCTCAACTGGCATCTCTCTATAACCTAATCCTTGTCACAACCACAATGTAATCTTTTAATCTTGTCGTGTCTGAACTCGTCAACAAGACGTAAGGATCTACTTTATTCCATACTTAAACAACATGAAATATCCCTCAACACACCCAAAATTCCACATTGTACAACACATCAAGACAGAAATCAAGTGCTCATAGTACTTTCCACATCCAAAGAAAACTCTCTCATTTTATCTGAATCATCTAAGCATAGCTCTCTGCCACATCATACTCATCATATAACTATATAACCACTCACTGAACCATCAACCCCACTCCTAGTGACACTACCAAACATATAAGTCTAAAATAACATACTCACACAATGAAAACCACCGAGCCCAAGATGCGGTATGAACCTGGCCACAAGCCCTCTAGATTGGCCTAACTCCATAACACATAGAACACATCTTGCACCTCATTCATGATAGCACAAGTCGTCGATGCAAAACTAATACCAAGTGCTCAACATAACATACGAATGAGTTGAAGGAATTCAACAGATACATCTCAAGTTGAATCTATGTCGCACGACAAGTAAAGAAAGATGGGAAATTTTCCTAAATGCCTTGTAGCCTCTCAAAGATAAGTATGGATGTCGTCATACTGATCCGCATGAATCTACTATAAAATTGCACATAACTCGTAGAAGCTATGAACCTAGAGATCTGATATCAACTTGTCATGACCCAAAACCCGCCTAGCTGTGATGGCACCAAACTCGACTTGCTAGGTAAGCAAAATAACAACCAACACAATTCATAATAATGATAAGAGTGAATAAGTGGAATAACTCAATTTTAGACAATAATTCATTAATTGGTAGTACAGTCATGAGCCACTAAGACTAGATTTAAGAAACCAACAACAACACACTCAGTATTATCCCAACAGGTAGGGTTTGGGAAGGGTAGTATGTACGCAGACCTTACCCCTACCTAATACAGATAGAGAGGTTGTTTCCAATAGACACTCAACTCAGGAAGGGCAAGAAGAAGAAAAGGAAAGCAAGGAAGGAAGAAAGTAGGAAGAGAAAAGAAAAAGGGAGAGAAAAAGGATAAGTAGTACCAAATAATAGCAACGGAGAATACAATATATGAGGCGAACAAAACCACATAATGTAATAATAATCTAAGAGTATGAAGGTACATGCATGCTCCTAAGACTATCGATGAATAACTAAAAACTACCCACTAACCTTCTACCTTAATCCTCCACCTCCACACCCTCCTATCAAGGGTCATGTACTTTGTTAAGTGAAGCAGCGCCAGGTCCTGTCCAATAACCTCTCCATTGTACTTCTTAGGCCTACCTGGACCTCTTCTCAAACTCTCCATGGCTAACCTATCACACCTCCTGACAGGAGCATAAATGTTTCTCCTCTTAAGATGTCAGAACCATCTCAGCCTCGACTCCCGCATCTTGTCCTCCACGAAGGCTACTCCCACTCTGCCCGGATAGCTTCATTATTTATCCTATATCTCCTAGTACACCCACACATCCATCTCAACATCCTTATCTCTGCTAGTTTCATCTTCTGCCCGTGGGAGTTCTTGACTGGACAACACTCATCTCCATACAGCATAGCCGGTCGGACCACCACTTAATAAAACTTACCCTTAAGTCTTGGCGGCACATTCTTATCACATAAAACACCGTAAGTGAGCCTCCACTTCATCCATCCCACTCTGATGCGATGTTCAACACTTTCATCAATCTCCATGTTACCCTGGATAATAGACCCGAGATACTTAAAACTCGCTCTCTTGGGGATAACGTCAGCATCAAGCTTAAACTCTACGTCTGCATCATGGTTTCTATCACTAAAATTGCACTCCAATTATTCTGTCTTCATTCTACTTAGTTTGAATCCTTTAGACTCCAAGCCTGTCTCAAAACCTCTAACTTCATGTTAACTCCGCTTCGCGTCTCATCAATTAACACTATATCATCGGCAGATAGCATACACCAAGGCACCTCTACTTGGATGTGTCGCCACAGTACTTCCATCACCAAGGCAAATAAAAATGGGCTAAGAGTCGATCCCTGGTGCAACCCTATCTCCGCAGGGAAATGCTCCGATCACCACCCACAGCCCTCACCCGAGTCTTAGTATCATCATACATATCCTTATTCACCCTAATGTACGCTACCGAAATGCCGCTAATCTCCAAACACCTCCACAGGACCTCCCTCGGGACTTTATAATACGCTTTCTCAAGGTCAATAAATACAATATGCAAATCCTTCTTCCTCTCCCTGTACTGCTCCACTAATATCCTTACTATATGAATCGATTCCGTAGTTGAACGCCCCAGCATGAATCCAAGCTGATTCTCAGAAATAGACACGCACCTCCTCACCCTGGCACCCACCACCCTCTCCCAAACCTTCATAGTGTGACTCAATAACTTGATACCCCTTATAATTGTTGCAATTTTTTATATCACCTTTTTTCTTGTAAACCGGAACCATCGTACTCCACCTCCATTCCTTGGGCATCTTCTTCGTCTTAAAAATAATATTAAACAACCCAGTGGGCCACTCCAAACCTGCCCGCTCCGTGCTGTTCCAGAATTCCACCGGTATTTTGTTATACCCGTCGATATGCCCCTACACATATTACGCATCGCCCCTTCCACCTCCTCTACCATAGTCCTCATACAGTACCCAAAATCTCGCCGACCCTCGGAGTGCTCCAACTCACCCAGCAGAATGCGTCTATCCCCCTCATTGTTTACTAATTTATGGAAGTGTGTCTGCCATCTTCTCCTAATAACTGCCTCGTCCATCAACACTTTTCCATCCTCATCCTTGATGCACTTGACTTGGTCTAAGTCGCGGGCTTTCCTCTCCCTCACCTTGTCCAACCGGTACAACTTCTTATCCCCGCCTTTTCCCCTGAGCTCCTCGTACAAACGAGATAACGCTGCGTTCTTAGCCGTCGTAACTTCTAACTTCGCCTCTTTCTTTGCCTTTCTCTAACACTCCTGATAAGTCCTTTTTTCCTCCTCGTTTGTACTCTCCACTAGCTTCAAATAAGCAGATTTCTTAGCTTCCACTTTACCTTGAACCTCTCCATGCCACCACCAGTCCCCTTTATGACCCCCAGGAGAGCCCTTCGTGACCCCTAAGACATCTCTAGCGGCTATCCTAATGCAATTTGCAGTTGTGAACCACATACTAGATGCGTCCCCTCTACTCATCCAGGCCCTCAAAGCCAACAACCAGTCCCCTAACTCCTGAGATTTATCCTTGGTCATGTTACCCCACTTGATCATAGGTTGCTTGCACCCCGTCCTCTTCCTACTACTCCTCTTGATCTTCGGGTCCATGACTAGTAGCTTATGTAGGGTCGTGAGGTGCTCACTTGGTATGACCTTGCAGTCAGGGCACAAACCTTTATCACATTTCCTACAGAGAAGATAATCAATCCGAGTCTTGCCAATTGAATTCCGGAAAGTTACCAGGTGTTGTTCCCTCTTCAGAAAACTTGAGTTAGCTATAACCAAATCAAAAGCTCTAGAAAAATCCAACAGTGAATTACCTCGCTCATTCCTACCCCCAAAACTGATCCCGCCATGCACATCATCATAACCCCTAGCACTATCCCCAATTTAACAATTGAAATCTCCGAAAATGAATAACTTCTCTATGTGCGGGAATAATACGCACCATCTCGTCCAAATCCTCCCAAAATTTCTTTTTGACCTCCTGGTCCAAACCTACCTGAGGAGCATATGCACTATTCACGTTTACAGTAAACCCACCAACTACAATCTTAATACTCATCAACCTATCATTTACCCTCCTAACCTCGATCACAAGCTCCCCGAGGTCCCTGTTAACTAAAATACCTAACCCATTCTTGCCCCCAGCGCTTCCTGAGTCCCATAGTTTAAACCCGTCTACATCTTGTGCCCTAGTACCCTTCCATCTAGTCTCCTGAACACACGCTATGTTGATCTTCCTCTTCTGAGGAATCTTGCATAACTATATAGACTTCCACGTCAACGTCCCACTGTTCCAAGACCCAACTCTCAGCCTAGAGGCTTTCTTACCCCCCTTCCAACCCCTGGACCCCACCTTCAGCCCCACCCGAGGACTTGACCTTACCCTCAAATTGTTCACTATCGCCACTATAAGCTAAAGGTATTAGGTAAACACTAACACTGAGAACAAGTAACGGGAAAGATGGACTACAAGCTACAAACCCGAGAGCTAAAAATAGCTCAAAGGAGCTACTACGAGAATAGTAACGCGAGCAGGCACTAGAACAATGAATCTACTACGTCTAAGAAACTACCCTTATGCAAACAAAGAATTAAAATGGATAGATGAAATATTAAGCTTAAAATACTAATAGAAATGATAGCAAAAGCAGTCAATCCAATTAAATTGTACGCAAGGCAATACTAAATAGATATGCACAAATACAATTCAAGAAACATGGAATCGATCAGAGTGGGGGATGTACAGACGCGCTTCCAAATCCGCTGAACGTGCAGCCAAACCTTTTTTTTGGTAAGAAGGGTATCAAAAACCAGATTACCAATTTCACGTAATAATCCAACGGAGGGTCTTTATTTTTTCGGCCAAATGCAATTCAAATGTGAAAACCAACCCAACCACAAAATTTGTTAATTTGTGAATTTCCTTATTTTAGCAAGAAAGATAGTTCCCCAATGGAAGATGAAGCAGAAAAAAGAAAACCAGAGAATACTGACGTTAATGTTTCAGAAACGGTTTTAGGCGTAAAGTCGTTGGATGCGAGCTTTGAGAAGTAAAATTGTTCGCCAGAGAAGAGTTGAATGTATACAATTGGTTTTTATTGTTCAGAAACGGTTTCAGGCGGAATGTCGTTGGACTAATTCGAGGTTGAACTAAGAATTAAAATCTTCGGACTATCAAAATTCTAGAGAGAATTGAGGTCTTCAATCAAGTCTGTGTTAAATGAAAGAATTGAACTCTGTTTCTGGTTGTAAACCGCAAACATTGCAAAGAATCATGTAAACTAGAATAGATTTACAAAACCGATACGAAAAAAATACAACATCTATTTGAAATTGTTACACCTTTTGTTTTCGTATGTAAAAGTACGTCGTAAGTCAGTTGATGTAAGCTCAGAAATGAGATCCTCTTTGAGAGTACATAAAGTAAGTTAATAATATTATCGTGTAATTTACAAATATTGAAGATCATGAGTAACATGTACCAAAATGGTTGGAAGGCTTCGAAGCTAAACGAATTGAAGAAAGTAAGTTTCTGTCTAAAGTCGACAAGTTAGGAATATTATAACACGTAATTTTGAGGTGACAATAAGGTTCTTAACATGATAAGGAGGTTATGTTATGAGTTATTTTAGTTGTATGATAGTCGTGTGTTATGCTTTTATGTCAATCATGTTTTGGAACAAAAGTTAGCAAAGGTCATCACAAGTTACATTCAAAATTGTGATGAAAATTAGGTAAAATGTAGCAGAGCTTTTCACTTAATATACTTATAGTTACGGTATGATCAACCCACCAAGTCGAAGGTCTACGAGTATAGTTTCCAAAGAATTATATATTTCACCAATATTACATCGGAGTAGAGAGATATTTGTATTTTTTCCAGACTGCGCAGACTGCTAGGTGACAAGTAGGTCCATCACCTACTCGCTCAAATGAAGGGACCAAATAAATCCCAAAAAGGGGCGTACAAGGGGCCTTTTAAGGGATTAATTAATAAATTTATTTCACTCATTTATCATACCAATACTATCAGATTGAACCCCTTCAACTCCTCTCCCAAAAATCCCACATATATCCTAGGTGATTTTGGGTGATACGAAGTGATTCTAGTGCCGAACATTTCGGACTACTTGCTAGTTTTCTTTACTCCTTCTTGTAGCTGCATTGGGGGACTAATTTTTGATGAATATGGACTATTTCTCGTGTGTTATATTAATTCCAAGTTCATTTTATGCTTCTCTTTTCCTTATCTAAGATTATACGAGTTGTAGCTCGATCATAAAGACTAGAACTTGCATGTTTCGAAAGAGTAGTATGCTATTGTTTTTTGCATAACTATTGACTGGTTGTGAACTTATTTATAAGTTGAATTCATGGATGGTTTATATTAGAATAGTATTAAATATATACTATTGGTTGTGTTCCTCGATTTGAAAGAAAAGAAACAAGTCAGAAACATGTATTAGTAATCTGAAAGATAAGTTTTGAGTTGTTGAACTTGTCAGACTGCTATGGGGTAATTTAAAAGTTGTATTATGGATGAAATTATTAGGGATAATTGAATAAGTATAGTTTAATGTTTTGATAAATATTGGAAGCAAGAAGGGGTTTAAAACTATAATTTTTTAGTCACAAATTGAGTTTGCCGCTCGTCGAGATTGTTAACCTAATTTTAAAGGCTTATATTGAGTTTTGTTGATGTAACTTGTGGGAAGCCATATAAACAGGGTAGGTGTTGTCATTTTTATCATATAATAAAGTGTGCCAGTCCAATGCGATAAGGTATCACATTCATTTGTGACGACAGTATTGTTCATTACTTGTAGACAAAGGAGTTGCAGGTTAAGTTAGCTTGATGATTGGACTTGATATTATGAGGTATGTAAGGTGTTCCTTTATTTTCTTTGGCATGATTCTGTAAGTTATGTTGCCCTTGTAAGGGATTCAAGGGGTCAAGTCTTTGTATAAGTACTACCCCGACAATTAAGGTTTGTTCACGAGTATGGTCATATAAATGTTGAAATGGATTGTGCCGGTCATAGTTTCATGTATTCTAACGAGTAAATAGGCCTTACAAGAGGTCTTTGTCGTCTCTATGTAACAAGGTGTCCAGATCTCAATTAAAGATTGCACACTAATGGTCTAATGAATTAGAAGAAATATAGTGTTTGTATAGTTAGGGATAACTATACACGAATAGTTCAACAAGGTAGCATACTATATAGCTTGCAAAAAGATAAGAATGACTTGACCGAAAGAATTCCATGACTTCCAATATTTACATTTTTGTGTTTACAATACTGATAAAGACCTATGAAGGTACTTACATTGCCTAATGATTCGTACATTACAAAATATGATAATCTTAGCAATAAGAATATAAGTTGATAGAGCAAGATCACGCAACTGTTGTTACGAACTGGTGAATAAATATATATATATATATATATAGAGAGAGAGAGAGAGAGTAGCCGCACAAGCTAATAATATTACATAGCTATAAGTAGGAAGAACTATGTAATCCCTAGCAATGAGTTGTGATGTGAAATAAGGATAGAAGTGCAATTTCAAAATAATTACAATGTTCTTTACGAATAAATAATATAAATTATGAAGGATGACACAACAAGAAGCTAAGGAGTAAGGATTGATTACTACAATGACCTTACTTACAAACTTATATGTTTATGAATATGAGTTTATCTATTGATTATTGAATGATGTCAGAAGGAGTGATATGAAATGAATATGTATAAGACATGATCCTTATGGACGGTCTATGAACGTGTAGGTGTACAGTGAAGCCCTATGGATGGTCTATGAATGTATAGGTGCATAATGAAGGTTGGTTATACACTGCCTCAGTTGCACGCATAGCCAGACCTCAATATTATGAGCATACGGAGGTCTACTATGTTACACGTACGAGCCACTAGTTATTCATGTTTATGAGTGAGCCTTACAGATGGCCTCTTATGAAATGTGTAAGTGCCACTTTTATGTTTCAATGTAGCCCTAGAGATGTTTGATTTATCTTAGGCAAGTATCCAGATATAAGGTATGATGTCTAGAAGCATGTTATAGATGAAGTTTCGTAATATGATGGTTTACAATACATATAACATATAGCAAAAGGTTCAGGTATAACATGACACGAATTAGATGTATATACGTTATTATATGTTCTCGGCCAACAAAGCCTTTTTTTCTGTCTACATCCTTTGTAACGTAAATTAGATAATTCAATACATAAAATATGTTACGAGCCAGAATAAGGTAAGTGTGATTCCCGTATTTCATTAACCCTCCAGATTACTTTCACTATATCATATATACATGTCAATTTTAGTTCAATTATTCATATGTTATTCGGCTTACATGCTTAGTATATTTCTTTGTACTAATGTCCCATCGTCGGGGCACTGCATTCATGACTGCAGGTTCAAGTATCTAGTTTGACGGGCTCTTATCAGAGATGGAGTTGATATCCAACTGAGGATTGGCAAAGCTCCATTTCATCTGGAGTACAGCCAAGTCTAAAGGTTATCAGACTGCGCTGTGTATATATATACTTATGGGTAGGTCAGTGTCCTATACTAACCATATTTTGATGTTAGATACCCTTAGAGTCTTTGTATACACATGTTCATTATGTACAACATGTCAAAGGCTTTGACGGTCTGTCTGTATTCATGTTTTGAGTAGGCTCGTTGATACATCATTTTCCCACTTACAGTTACACATTATGAGTTGTGGCTATTTTAGCCCATGATAGTTACAGAAAGAATTAGTTCAGCTAAGTCGGCCTATGTATGTTCTAGTTTTCATCGAATGATCATGAGTTTCAGAGTGCTAGCCACGCCTCCCCAGATTTGGGGCATGACATAAATGTACATAACAGGATTCGAATCTAAGACTACCAAGGAAAAGTGGTAGCTATAACCAGAAGGTAGGTACATCTTCAATAGCAACTCCTGCCATCCACAGCATCTCAACTCCAAAATCTGCATACAAGGTGCAGAAGTGTAGTATGAGTACAACCGACCCTAGGTACTCAGCAAGTGTCATAACTAATATCTCGATGTTTTGTGCCAACCCACTGGGCCTTTGGTGTCCGGTCTTTACTTGTTGACAATTTGGACATCTTGCCACAAATTCTGCTACATCCCTCTTCATATCATTCCACTAGTAGACCTCCCTAAGGTCATGGTAAATCTTTGTAGAGCCTGAGTACACGGAATACCTAGACGTGTGAGCCTCAGTCGTGATTCTTCCCCAGAGACCATCTACATTTGGAACACACAGTCGCCATTGGTACCTTAGTGTACCATCGTCCATTCCAAGAGAAAAGGCCATGGTCTTATTTTTATGAATCCTGTCACACCCCAACCTCGGGGAACGCGACCGACGCTCACACCGAGTGAACCCGGTCGAGCAAGACTATTAAACCTTTCCTACCCAACTCATTCATAATACGAAAAGGGAACGCATCACCATTTGTTAAACAGGTGAGAGATCAGTTTTATAAATATATAAACATTGCCAGTTCATTTTTCCTTATATACGTGATGCCATAGTTAAGTTTCCAAATGTACATACAATTTACAATTTAGTGGAAAAGAGTTTCAAGATACAACTTGATCCAATGCCCACCCCGAAACCCATACATGACCCATATAAACATCTACGGATCCTCTAAAGATACAAAAGACCAACATGAAAATGTCAGCAACAAGGCCTCAACTATACCTCAAAACCTGGAAACTTATACAAAACAGGAACTACACGACCCCTGGAAGAAATGGGGGCTCACCAAGACTGCTGTGAGGAGAGAAAGAGAGTACCACTATCTGCGATCCACGCTATCTGTGATGGAACCACCAACATCCATTTAAAAATGTAGCGCCCGAGGCAAAAGGGCACGTTAGTACTGTTGAATAGTACTACTATGTAAAGGCAAACACCAATCTTAGTAGAATGAATAGTGAAACCTACAGAAGGCAATCATAATAATCAATAAGTACTTCACATAAATACAATGAAACACCAAGTAAGGATCACGTAGTTTCCGATTCAATCTTTCCATCTTTTTAGGTTAATAATCTTTAGTGGCAAGTGCCACAACTCACAATGCCACCGTGTTTTTACACAGAGTCCAGTCTTGGCCCGGCCGGCTAAGCAATCTCAAGTGAGACATATCCAAATCCACGATGATAATTACTAATCCAGCATAAGTGCCACCATGTGTACGGCATGGTGTCCGATCTTGGCCCGATCGGCTAAGCCATCTCACTTCAGACATAACCTCTTTCGATTGTTCAACTCAATTCACATGTCTTTCCCATATTTGATTACATGGCACAAGAAGCCTCATTTATTAATTCGTTCTCGGCACTTGGACGCTTTTTCTTTTTCAATTCAAATCTTTCCCCTTTTTGTAAGTTCAAATAACAGTATCAATCATATCGATAAGTTCTATCATTCTCCCTACACTCTTTTATCACACATGCATGTAAGATAAACAACCCTCATACCCATGGACCATCTTACTAATTACTCATTTTCAATATAAAGTTCAAAATTTAGGGCTAAGGTATAGATTTTTACCTTTAGGATGAAGTCCTAGGTGGCTTTCCTTGATAATCTCCAAGGCTCCCTCTCTCACTCTATGGTATCAGAAAATGAGCTCAAAATAGACTATGGCATATGTTTTATCGACACAAGGTCTAGTAAATAAATTAGAAATTAGGAGCCCCGACACAGATCTGTGGTCCCGTATGCGGACCGTATAGTGGAAGCATACCTGGGCAGTGTGGTTCCCATTTTGGCTCATTTGAAGGCCAACTATGCGACAGGAATGCGATCGCATTCCTGACCGCATCTCTGTGTCGGGGCTCCTATTTTCTAAATTTAAAACCCGACCCCCAGTTTTATAAAACACCCCATCCCTTCATTTTTGACGATTTTTTGACCAAGAATAGAGAGAGAAAAAGAGAGTTATTGAGAGAGAAGGTTTCAACATCATCTACTTTTATTTTCCAAAATCACTCAAGCCCAAAAATTATCAATTTATTGTCATCTTGGGTAAGAATAAAACACACATAGGTTGGTTCTTGAAAATAAAAAGTTGAAATCTTGCATGCATGTGAATTAAACCCCGTAATCTAGTAAAGGGAAAAACAAGTTTGGGTAATTATTCTCAAAAGGGGGTTAGTGGTCTAAGGGGTCACATAGTGTTTGATAAAATGCTCAATTGAGTACAAGATTCCTAATTCTAAGTGAAATATGACACATTGTGGAATACATTGACGGTGCTAGACAATCCAGTGAATTGTGATAGAAATTAAAAGGGGACGACTCGAGGTATGTATGGCTAACTTTAATCTTCGTAGAGTCACCTTGTTGGTGTCCGAACATTCGGTATGAGTTTCTTGCTGGGTATATATGAATTGATTGTTCGGTTGTGTTGATGTGTGAGATTTCATTCTCTGATTTTTCTTAGTCGACTATCATGATAATTGAAATTGTGAAAGGTGATTCTATGTGATTACTCTATCATGTGCAAGGTTCGTTAAATGCTTGAGTATGTTGGTATGAAAGAATGGTAACGAACTCAAATGTGTAAAGGTATCTAAGTGATAAGGGTTGGGCAACAAGTAATGAAAGGGAGTTGTGAATTGATCTAGTTGAATTGAATGACCATGGAAATATCGTACATGACTCATTGTTGGCAAGGTTTATTATGTCTTAACTTCATATGGATTGTTGGTTGTAATGAATTTATATTCTGGTTAATGACCATCTTCGTGGTTGAATTAATGGATGATTGGTTGGGTGTTATGAAATTGTACTATTAATGATATGAAACCCTGTGATTGAATTGTGGGATGTTATTGTTTTCCATGAAATGTGATGGTCTGGTAGGATCGAGTAGTACGCTGCAACACGAAGTAATAAGGGTGGAGAGGTAACAAGGGTGGAGTGTAAATTGTATAGTGAGATCGGGTTGCACGCCGCAACATGAAGTAATAAGGGTGGAGAGGTAACAAGGGTGGAGTGTAAATTGTACAGGGGGATCGGGTTGCACGCCGCAACATGAAGTAATAAGGGTGGAGAGGTCGCAAGGGTGGGGCGTAAGCTGTACGGTGGGATCGGGTTGCACGCCGCAACAGAATATAATAAAGCTGAAATGTGATTGTCAGGTGGGAACGGGTTGCGCGCTGCAACAAGGAGTAATAAGGGTGGATAGTTGAGAAGGAACAAGGGCGGATTGTGATTATGTTGAACTAAGAATCTGTGAGGCTCTCAATTGTATTTGTTTCTGTATCATTGTGCACTATGTGTGGGTTCCTTTAATTACTTTATGTCTGTGCATCTCTTGATTTTACTTTGAGTAAAGTTTGCTCATACATACTAGTGATATTCCACAGTACTAACGTCCTTTTTGCTGGGGGCGCGACATCTTTTATATGGATGTAGGTGGTTCTATAGCAGGTAGCTCAGTTCGCCATTAGTTGTTCCTCCTCTTCATCTTTCAGCAGTACTGGTGAGCCCCACTTCCTCCCGGGGCCGTGTGTAATTCATGCCATCTCTTTTGATTCTGTTATGTATAGTAAGGTATAGTCGGGGCCTTATTTCCGGAAAGTATTGTACAAACTCCTAGTATTCGTAAAGGCACCGTAGACAAGATGTAGGTGTATATATGTATTTTGGGTAGTAACTGTACGTATTCGGAATCGTGGTCTGTATTGGAAAGTTATGTATGTATTGTGTATGTTATTGGGAATCAATTGTTGAAATGGTAAAAGAGAAATGATCTTGAGTTTGTAAATCCACGCTTAAATCCTAAATTTCTATTTCATATGGAATATGGTACTTTGTATATACAGGGGAACGCGTTGGGTAGGAAAGGCAATCCAGGTCCGCTTGACCGGGTTCACCTTGTTAGGCGCCAGTCTCGTCCCTCGGTTTTGGGGCGTAGCACCAGCTACCCTTGAATTCAAGCATGCAACATGTCCTCAAGAGTCTGAATAGTCCGTTCTGCTTGCCCGTCAGTCTGTGGATGCAAAGATATTCAAATATTTACATGCGTACCCAAACCTTGATGAAATTTCGTCCTGAAATTAGTGGTGAACTTGGTCCCTCGATCGGAAATGATGGAAACAGGAGTGCGATGAAGCTTGACTATTTCTTTGATATACAATTGAGCATATTGTTCTGCAATGTCGGTTTATTTATTTGGTAAGAAGTGTGCTGATTTTGTGAGTCGATCCACGATCTCTCAAATTGAGTCAAACTTACACGTAGTGCGCGGTAACCCTACCAAAAAATATGTATTGATCATTTCTCATTTCCACATTGGAATTTCTATATTTTGTGCCAAACCACCGGGCCTTTGATGCTCGGCCTTCACTTGCTGACATTTTGAACATTTTGCTACAAAGTCTGCCACACCCCTCTTCATGTCATTCCATCAGTAATGTTCCTTGAGATCATGATACATTTTCGAAGAACCTGGGTGCATGGAATATATAGAAGTATGAGCTTCTGCCATGATTCTTTCCTAAAGACCATCTACGTTTCGAATACATAATCTCCCTTGGTGCCCTAATGTACCGTCATCCATGCAAAGAGAAAAAGTCGTAGTCTTTTGTTAATGAATCCCTTCCTTTAGCAGCACCAACACCGGATAATTGTATTTCTTCTCCTTGACCTCCGTTACAAGCGATGATTTTTCCCTATTTCGCACAATCACTCCCCGTTCATTAGAATCGGCAAGACAAACTCCTAAACTGGCCAACTGGTAAACCTCCGGGGCCAAGGGCCTTTGAAATTACTTCAAGCGAGCCAAACTACCCATATATTTCCGACTAAGAGCATCCGCCACCACATTAGCTTTCCCCGGATGATACAAAATGTCGATGTCATAATCCTTGAGCAATTCAAGCCACCTTTTCTGCCTCAAGTTCAATTCTTTCTGTTTGAAAATATATTGAAGACTCTTGTGGTCCGTGAATACATCTACATGGACTCCATGCAAATAATGACGCCAAATTTTTAATGCAAAACCGTTGTCGCAAGCCCTAAGTGATGAATTGGATAGTTCTTTTCATGATTCCTAAGTTTCCCTTGAAGCAAAAGCTATAAACATACCATGTTGCATCAACACATACCCAAGACCGATCCTTGAAGCATCGCAATACAACAGAAACCCCTATGTACCCTCCGGCAGGATAAACACCGGCGCCGTAGTCAATCTTGATTTCAATTCCTGGAAGCTCCTCTCACAAGCATCAGACAACTGGAAGTTAACCGCTTTCTGCATCAATTTAGTCAATGTAGCAGCAAGAGTGGAGAACCGATCCACGAACCTCCTATAATACCCGGCTAGACCCATGAAACTGCGAATCTCTGTTGGAGTAGTAGGTCTAGGCCAATCCTTCACCGCTGCAATCTTTTGAGGATCAGCTTTATTTCCCTCTCTAGAGACGAAATGACCTAGGAATTTAACAGATTAAAGCCAAAATTAACATTTCGAGAACTTTGCATACAATTGGTGTTGATGAAGAGTCTGCAGAACTGCCCTGAGGTGGTCGGTGTGATCCTCTCGACTTCGTGAATATACAAGGATGTCGTCAATGAATACTATCATAAAGAAGTCAAAAACCGGCTTGAAGACTCAATTCATAATATCCATGAAGTCTGCCGGTGCATTTGTTAGCCCGAAAGACATTATCAAAAATTCAAAGTACCCATACCGGGTTCTGAAAGTTGTTTTCGGAATATCCTGCTCCCTCATCTTCAATTGATGATACTATGACAAAAAATCAATTTTTGAGAAGAAATTAACACCTTGAAATTGTTAAAAAAAATCATCCATCCTTGGCGATGGGTATTTATGTTTGATTGTGACCTTGTTGAGTTACCGTTAGTCAATACACATTCGCAGTGATCCGTCTTTTTTTCTGACAAAGAGAAGCGGTCGGATGAAACATTCTTCTACCAAATCCTTTCGTTTCTACTTTAGTTCTTTTAATTCCGCCTGCACCATCCTATAAGGTGGAATGGAGATAGGGTGCATGCCTGGCATTACATCAATCCCAAAATCAATCTCCATGTCTGGTGGAATCCTAGGGAGCTCACTCGGGAAGACATTAGAGAGTTCATTCACAATTGGTACAGATTCAAAGGTAGGAACCTCAGCAGTGGTGTCCATAACTCGGACCAAATGATAAATACACCCCTTCCTGATCATCTTCGAGGACTTAAGGTAAGAAATAAACCTACTTTTTGGCATAAAATTATTCCCCTCCCACTCAACAACTGTCTCGTTAGGAAACTCAAGCCTCATAATTTTGGTTCGGAAATCGAGTTCGGTAAAACATAAATAAAGCCAATCCATTGCCATTATTACATATAAATCAATCATCCTCAGTTCAATGAGATCATCCATGGTATCCTGATCACGCACAATGACAACACAACTTGTATAAACCCGAGAGGCCGTAGTAGACTCGCCAATCGGAGTACATACAGAGAACGGCTTATGTTGTTCCGTTTCTATCCCGAAGTTTGTAGAAACATAAGGAGTAACATAGGAAAAAGAAGATTTGGGATCAATAAGGGCATACGCATAATAAGATTGAACCGTCAATATACCTGTGACGACATCTGGAGAAGCCTCTGCACTCTGTCGGCTTCTCATAACATAGAATCGGTTGTGGTCCTCCTGAACAATGTGCACCACCGCTAGCTGCACCAATGTCACGTCCCAACCTCAGGGAGCATGACCAACACTCAACCGAGTGGACCCGGTCAAGTAATCCTATTAAACCCTTCCTACCTGACTCATTCATAATCTGAAAAGGGAACGCATCACCATTTGTTAAACACAGAAGAGATCAGTTATATACATATATTGACGTGGCTAGTTCATTCTTCCTTATATACATTATGCCATAGTTAAGTTTCCAAAAGTACATACAGGTTACAATTTAGTGGAAAAGAGTTTCAAATACAACTTGATCCAATGACCATATCGACACCTATACATGACCCACATAATCATCTACGGAGCCTCTAAAGATACAAAGGACCAACATGACAATGCCAGCAACAAGGCCGCAACTATACCTCAAAATATGGATACTTAAACAAAAAGAAGAACTACATGACCCATGGGAAAAATGGGGGCTCACCAAGACTACTGTGAGGAGAGGAAGAGAGCACCACTATCTGCGATAGACGCTATTTGTGATTGAACCACCCACATACGTTCAAAGATGTAGCGCCCCAGGAAAAAAAAAAGAGGTTAGTACTGTCGAATAGTACTAGTATGTAAAGGAAAACACCAATCTTAGTAGAATGAACAGTGAAGCAAAGAGAAGGCAGGCATAATAACCAATAAGTGGTTCATAGACATACACAAGAAACACCAAGTAAGGATGACATAGTTTCCAATTCAATCTTTCCATCTCTTTTAGGTTAATAACCTTTAGTGCCAATTGTACACTCACAATGCCATTGTTTTTTTACACGGAGTCTGGTCTCGGCTCAACCGACTAAGCCATCCCAAGTGAGACATATCCATATTCACAATTTAAGTCAATAATTCCAACACAAATTCCACCATGTGTGCATCATGGTGTCCGATCTCGGCCCGATCGGCTAAGTCATCTCACTTGAGACATAACCTCTTTCAATTGTTCAACTGAATTCACATGTCTTTCCTATCTTTCATTACATGGCACAAGAAGCCTCATTTATTATACGTTCTCGGTACTTAGACGCTTCTTCTTTTTCAATTCAAATCTTTCCCCTCTTTGTAAGTTCAAATAACAGTATCAATCGTATCGATAAGTTATATCACATAGCATTGCACACATTAAAGGAAAGAGAGTTGAAATCATAGCACGTTCTCAAATAGCATGATTACACGGTAACCATTTAGAACAATTACGGAGCATAACTCTTTCATCCCTACACATTAAGGCAATCAATTCTAGTATGATCATGTCAGAACTTACACCACTTATTCGGACACCAAGACTTCGATTCTAAGAAGAAGAGAGTTAACCTTACATACCTTAATTGATCTTTCCTTAGATCTGTTATACGATCCTAGTTTTAGCAACTTCAACCTATTCTAATAATATGGCAAGATTGAACCCAAAATTAGGAGAATAGTCGCAATTCTAGCTCATTAGAGTACTTTGCCAAACACTAGGTGTGCATTACTGTTCTTAGGACTTTTATGAAACATTCTACTATTCTTCTACCCATTTTTAGGTTACAACCTCCCCTCCTATTTCAGGAATACATGGATGCAAGAAACATACCCCCCCCCCCCCAACCCAGTATTTACTTCACCAATTATTCTCTTTTTTACTAGATTCTTGAATATAGAGGATAGGGTATAGATTCTTAACTTCAATCTATTCTTCAATCTTATGGCCCTCTTGAAAATCTTCAGAATGATGAACACTAGTTGATGGATGATCTTTCTCTCTTTTAGAACACTCTTTCTCACTCTAGAATTATAAAAGACTGGATCAATATTATGTAGAACATGTGCTTTTAACGGAATAGGTCGGGTGTTAAAATAAGAAAAATGGGTGCCCCGACACAGGTATATGCGACCACACAATGGTTATGCGGTCCACAAAGTGACCGCAGAAATAGCCTCCAGGAAATTGAATTTTCTAACTGTATATGCGGCCACTATGCGATCCGCATACCTGTTCTGTGGTCGCATAATGCACTGTAGAACTCCCCTTCACAAAATTTCAAGGCAGATATGCGATCAACATGCGGCCGCAAAGCGATTATGCGATTGCATAATTGGGATGCATAACTCGCCTCTAATTTGGCCAATTTTTTGCTTCACTCTGCGTCCATTATGTGGTCTGCAGAGTGATTATGCGGCCGCATACTGGACCGCAGAAATGTGTAAATATGAGAAATATTTTCTTCTCAGTCTGTAGGGTATTGACCGGGCCTAAATAGCTCCCTACTTCTGATCGTGCCCTGATGGTGGGGCACTAGTTGAAGACTGAGCATAAGAGTTGGATGGCGCTGATGATCCTACCCGAAAAGCTGATCTCCCACCTCCGAATGAATCCTCAAGGTGGCCCGCTGATCGGGCCATACTACTACCTTCCCATTCCATTGTGTGCTTTAATTTTCGAGCCTCTGTAGCTTGGGAAAATTCAACCATCTTTCCATAGTTCAAGCTAGAATTTAGAGCAGCTATGGCAACCTCATTAATAACCAAAGGGCTAAGGTCCTTCACAAATCAACGTACTCTAGCCTCCATAGTAGGCAGCATATGAACAACATACTTCGACAGGCGCACGAACTCCATTTGATATTCCCACATACTCTTACTACCGTGTTTAAGGGTCTCAAACTCCACAGCATGGGTTTCCTTAGACTCGTCATGCAAGAAATGGTCTATGAAAGCATCTACAAACTCACTCCACCTCGGCGGAGGGCTCCCCTCCTTACGGGAGTCCTCCCACATCTCAAACCAGGAATATGTCACCCCTTTCAGACGATCGGAGGACAACTCTACTCCCTCCGTCTCAGTAGCACGCATAACTCGGAGGGTCTTAAACATCTCATCAATAAAGTTCGAAGGGTCTGCCTCGGGATCAGTACCTGTGAACAGTCGAGGGTCTAACTGAAGGAACCTGTATACCCTGGAATCTTACTGGGCACCACAAAATCTCGAGTTTTTGGTTAAAGATTTTATGGGTCTTTAAATCCTTCCCCAAGAAAGATCAAGGTTCACTTAGGTTTAGTTATATCACATACCAATAGCCCCAAATTTTGCCTAACTCCCAAATTTTTTGAAAATTTCACCAGGGTTTCTTTTGTAATTAGGCCTATCTACCTGCCAGAGAGCCGCCGAAACACAACTTAGAAACATATTTATGATTAAATGTCACAACATGACGCAAAATAACACCAAGCGAAGCCCCATGAGGGACATATAACTATAAAGGAGTTTCTTTATATTAGCCGAATAAGTGATACAAAAATGTACGGGAAAAAACTTCATAGAACTATTACATGGTTATTAAAATAGATGAGGTTACTTCCTTGTCATTTCATTCATAGATTCCCTAGTAGCTTCTTCGACTTGCTGGTTCGGCCATAATACCTTCACGGATGCAATTTCTTTGTTTCTCCACTTTCGAATCTGTCTATCAAGAATAGTTATCGGAATCTCTTCATATGACAATTCTTCACTAACCTTGATGGTCTCAACCTGAACAATAGCAGACGGATCTCCAATTACCATCTTCAACATGGACACACGGAATACCGGTTGCACTAATAACATCTCAAGTGTAGCTCAAGCTTGTATGCCACCTGGCCTATCCTTTCAATGATTCTATACGGCCCGACATACCTCAGACATAATTTCCCTTTCTTTCCAAACCGCATGATCGTCTTCATGGGAGATACCTTCAAGAACACCCAATCATTTTCTTTGAACTCCAAGTATCTGCGAGGAATATCCGAATAGGATTTTTGGCGAGTACGAGCAGTTTTCAACCGCTATTTTATAATCATAAACTTTTCCATAGCCTGATGCACAAGGTCTGGTCCTATTAGTTCAACTTCCCCAACTCGAACCACCGAATCGTCGATCTACATCTTCTACCATACAAGGTCTCAAACGGCGCCATCTGAATACGTGCATGGAAGCTATTGTTATAAGAAAATTATATGAGCGGCAAATGTTCATCCCAGCTACCCTTAAAGTCAAGCACACAACATGTCCTCAAGCGTCTGATAGCTCCCGAGAAAGACATTATATGAACTAGATTAAAAGGGTCAGTCAATAGTTCATTCTGCTTGCCCGTCAGTCTGTGGATGGAAAGTCGTGCTATAATTTACCTGCATACCCAAACCTTGCTGAAATTTCTTCCAGAAATTATATGTGAACTAGGCCCCTCGATCGGAAATGATATAAACTGGAGTGCCATGAAGCCTGACTATTTCCTTGATATACAATTGAGCATATTGTTCCACAATGTAGGTGGATTTAACCGGCAAAAAGTGAGCTGTTTCGTGAGTCGATCCACGATCACCAAAATTGAGTCAAACTTAAACGGGGTGTGCAGAAACCCTACCACAGAATCCATACTGATCATTTCCCATTTCCACGTTGGAATTTCTATACTCTGAGCTAACTCCCTGGGCCTTTGATTCTTGACCTTCACTTGTTGATAGTTTGAACATTTTTCCATGAAGTACGCTACGCCCCTCTTCATGCCATTCCACCAGTAAACATCCTTAAGGTCATGATACATTTTTGTAGAACCTAGGTGCACGGAATATCTAGAAGTATGAGCTTCTGCCATGATTCTTTCCCAAAGATCATCCACGTTTGGAACACATAGCCACATTTGGTATCGTAATGTGCCGTCATTCATGTCAAGAGAAAAAGCAGTAGTCTTATATTTATGAATCTCTTCCTTCAGCTGTACCAACACTGGATCATTGTATTACTTCTCCTTGACTTCTGAAACAAGTGATGATTCTGCCCTATTTTGCACAATCAGTTCCCCTTCATTAGAGTCAACAAGACGAACTCCCAAGTTGGCCAACTGGTGGACCTCCTGGGTCAAGGGCCTTTGAAAGGCCTCTAAGTGAGCCAAATTACCCATAGATTTTTGACTAAGAGCATCCGCCACCACATTAGCTTTCCCTGGATGGTACAAAATGTCGATGTCATAATCTTTGAGCACCTCAAGCCACCTCCTCTGCCTCAAGTTCAATTTCTTCTGTCTGAAAATGTATTGAAGACTCTTGTGGTCCGTCAATACATCTACATGGACTCCATACAAATAATGACGCCAAAATTTTAATGCAAAAACCATCGCCGCAAGCTCTAAGTTATGAGTTGGATAGTTCTTTTCATGCTTCTTAAGTTACCTTGAAGCATAAGCTATAACCTTACCATATTGCAGCAATACACACCCAAGACTGATCCTTGAAGCATTGCAATACAACACAAACCCCTATTTACCCTCTGGCAGTGTCAATACGGGCGCCGAAGTCAATCTTGATTTCAATTCCTGGAAACTCCTTGCACAAGAATCGGACCACTGGAACTTAACCGCTTTCTGCGTCAATTTAGTCAATGGAGAGGCAAGAGTGGAGAACCCCTCCACAAACCTCCTATAATACCCAGCCAAACCCAAGAAACTGCGAATCTATGTCGCAATGGTAGGTCAAGGCCAATCCTTTACCATTGCAATTTTTTGAGCATCAACCTTAATCCCTTCTCCGGATACAACATGACCCATAAATGCAACAAATTCAATCCAAAATTCACAGTTCGAGAACTTTGCATACAATTGGTGTTGATGAAGAGTCTGTAGAACTGCCCTGAGGTGGTCGGCGATATCCTCTCGACTTCGTGAATATACAAGGATGCCGTAAATGAACATTGTCACAAAGGAGTCAAGAAACGACTTGAAGACTCAATTCATAAGGTCCATGAAGGCTGTCAGGGAATTTTTAGCCCGAAAGACATTACCAAAAACTCAAAGTGCCCATACCGGGTTCTCAAAGCCGTTTTCGGGATACCTTTCTTCCTTTCCTTCAATTGATGGTACCCAGACCGCAAATCAATTTTGTAGAAGAACTTAGAACCTTGTAATTGATCAAACAAATCATCTATTCTAGACAATGGGTATTTATTTTTTATTGTGACCTTGTTGAGTTGCCGGTAGACAATACATATTCGTAGCGATCCATCTTTCTTTCTGACAAAGAGAACCAGTGCGCCCCAAGGCGACATACTTGGTCGGATGTAACCTTTCTTTAGCAAATCCTTCAGTTGTTCATTTAGTTCTTATAATTCGGCCAACACCATTCCATAAGGTTGAATGGATATAGGCTTTGTGCCTGGCATCACATCAATCCCAAAATCAATCTCCTTGTCGGGATGAATCCCAGGGAGCTCATCTAGAAAGATATCGGGGAATTCATTCACAATTAGTACAGTTTCAAAGGTAGGCACCTCAGTAGTGGTGTCCGTAACTCGAACCAAATGATAAATACACCCCTTCCTGATCATCTTCGTGGCCTTAAGGTGAGAACTAAACCTACATTTTGGCATAACAGTATTCCCCTCCCACTCGACGGCTGGCTCATTAGGAAACACAAGCCTCGTAATTCTGGTTCAGTAATCGAGTTTGGAAAAACATGAATAAAGCCAATCCATTCCCATTATTACATCAAAATCAATCATCCCTAGTTCAATGAGATAAGCCATGGTATCCCGACCATGCACCGTGACCACTCAATCTCCATAAACCAGCGCGGCCATAATATACTCGTCAACCAGAGTAGATACAAAGAACGGCTCATGAAGCTGTTTTGGTTCTATCCCAAAGTTCGTAGAACCATAAGTAGTAACATAGTACAAAGAACATACGGGATAAATAAGGGCATACACATCATGAGATTGAACAGTCAATATACCTGTGACGACATCGGGAGAAGCCTCTGCACTCTGTCGACCACTCATAGCATATAAATGGTTGGGTCCTCCCGAACTTAGTGCACCACCCTAGCTGGACCACGCCCCGCGGGTGCTGGAGAGCCTCGAGCTGGAGGGTATGCTAAAGATGTAGCAGCTGTAGGACTGGATGACTGAGTTGTGCCCCTGCCTGCACCCTAGAGCAATTTATGACACTCTCTATAAATATGGCCTCTCATCCCACACCCATAACATACGGGCATGTCTAGGTAGCAGACTCCCAAATGTATCCTCCCATACTAAGGGAATGAGGGCCTCTACTGCTGCTGGAATCTCCCTCTTAATCGTCCCTGATTGTGGGATGCCTTGCTGCCCATACTTGGCCCAAAGCGACCCCCTTTCTACTGACCATGCCCTTATGGCGGGGCACTAGCTGAAGACTGAGCATAAGACTGGGATGGCCCTGATAATCCTTCCTGAAAAGCTGATTTCCCACCTCTGAATGAATCCCCAAGGTTGCCCGCTGATTGGGCACTATTATTACCTTCTTGTTCCGTCCTGTGCTTTAAATTTAGAGCCTCTGTAGCTTGGGAAAATGCCACCATGTTTCCATAGTTCATGTCTGAATTTAGAACAACTGTGTCAGTTTTATTAATAACCAAAGGGCTAAGGCCCTGCACAAATCGACACACTCTAGCCTCCACAATCGGCATCATATGAACAACATACTTTGACAGGTGCACAAACATCATGTGATACTCCTACACTGAATTTGTGGCAGAGTTCCACATACAAGTTATCATTTATTCGTGGTAGTTTAGGAAATAATTTTATTTTATGTAAATTACAAATAGATGATGTATATTTCTTCAACCCAGAATTGTATTCTTATTCTTATTCTCTCGTGATTTATACTATCAGTCCTTAGGAATAGTGTATTAAATTTCGGCAATTTTATTTCTAAATTTATTCAATGTTTTTGACTTATACTATGTTACTTATTGGTTGGCTTAAATAGCGGGTTGGATTAGGTGTCATCACGACTTGGTGGGATTTTTGGATTGTGATAATATGGACGTGTTAGAACGATTGGACGGGGTCCTGAGGGGCTTGGTGAGTTTTGTGGAGGTTTTGGGTAATTTCAGATGATTTTGCAGTGGCTGACCTACTACTGAGTTGCATCTCTTCACGATCATGGAGTAGGGGCTCAGAATCGCAGAAAAGAATTTGGCCAAACTATTTTGCTTCATAATTTCAAGTGTCGAGACTCGATCGCAAAGGGTTTAGGACATTGGGCATCGAGTCTGTAGGGGAGGGGTCACGTTCACAAAGGGTTCTTAAGGGGTCGAACGGATTCCATTCGCAGTCGTAATAGGAGAACTTTGATCGACAAGAAGAACCAGTAAGCTATGCTCCGTGATTATGCAGGTTCGATCCTGATTGCTCCTTGAGTAGTATATAAGTGATGAATTTTGGAATTCTTACCAATCTTCTCATATTTTGAAGCCCTAGACTATAAGAGAAGCGATTTTCAAGAATACAAAAGCTTAAGGGTAAGTAATTTCTACTCACTTTTAATTATATTTCAAGAATCCAGAGGGATTATAGCCCTAAATCAAGGATTTAAAGTGTAAAAATTGGGATTTTTTGTACGACCTTAATGTAAGGCCCCATAAAATTTAACCTAGAACTCATGGCTTCGTAGTGATGAGGTAGGTTGTATTTGAGGGTTGTAAAGCTCGCCGCGGTACTGACATTTTGGGTTGAACAGTGCGTTGGGGAGTTGAAGAAAAATTATTGCAGAACAAGGAATTTGAGCGGTTTGTTATGCGACTACAACTCTACTCTACATACCGCATATCCACTATGGAGTGAAGTAGAGAAATGGGCTAATATTGGAGGTTGTTTTCCGGTAAACTATGCAACTACATAATCGTTTCTCGGGCCGCACATCCATTGTAGAACCAGCATAAAGATTTTTTGTGGTCCATTCTGTGGCCGCATAACTGATATGCGGACCCAAACTTGACCAGGCCATCCAAGTTTTTGGTACCGTTTTTACGGTCTATTTTGCAGGCGACAGTCCTGATCTGTGGTGCATTCTTCCACGAGAGAGTTGAGTTCAAAGGTCCATTTCTAATTTTATAGCCCGACCCTATTTTGATTAAAATCCATTGGGGCTCGATTAGAAGGCAAAAATCTGGTGCTTAGAGAGAAGGGAAGAGAGATAGAGAGAGGAGGACGGGAACCCAACATCTCCATACATTGAATCCTTGCCAAAGCCTTGAAATTCAACAAAGAAAAACCTCACAAGGTATTCAACTAGGAGATAAGATTATACTCTCTAGCCCTCGATTTCATGATTAGATTGAAAGTAGGTAATGGGAAGAATAATCCTTGGGTGTATGATTTGTTCCTTTTCCATACATGGACCACCTAGGTTTTGGAGAGGTTGTTGAACTCAAGTGGGTGAACATTAGGTTGTAGGATGAAGAAATATACCATAGAAGAACATTGAAATCACATTGCACACCTAGTGTTTGATAGAATAACCGATGAACCTCTTCCTAATTATGGTCCAAATTTGTCATTGCACACCTAGGTTTTCCGGAACCTTGTAGTAATTTAAGGAAAGTTCAAGCGAGGTATGTTGGCTAAACTCCTCTAGTAAAAATCGAATTCCATGACGCCCTCATAATTTATGATTATGATTGGCTCAATTTCTTATTTCTCATGTTCCGAGTCCTTCCTAGTAAATTTGATTATTCCCTAATAAGTGTTGTGTTGAAAGAAGAATGTACTAAAAATATGTTCCAAATGTTCCCATCATATCATGATTCCTTCCGAGAATGTAATCTAGTATGATGAATGTATTGAGGGTGTTGTGATATGAAAATCATGTTTCGATGGCAAGTTAGTATGTCCAATTGTGGAAGAGAAACTCAATGTGATTAAGACTCTTATTTATCAAATATACGCTTAAGTCTTGATTAGAAATTTCCTTATTGTTGATAATCCATGATCATGATTGAAAGTTATAGGGGTGAGTATGAAATATGAAATATGGCCGACGTTCCGAGAACGATATTATAATTGCAGCCACTAGTGCCAATGAAATGGAAAGATGTGTGAAGGATTATTAAATGAGTTGAATATCGTTTACATAATTAAATTTTTGGGAGTATCATTTAGTCACCGATGAAGGGTAGGTTGAAATAACCTAACCATGAGACTACACGTGCCGGTGTAGGAGTGATTTAGGGTTAAAATCCCCGTGTTGATGTGATGAGATTGTTTCCCCTTAAATGGGATGAATGGATTCTAGTACGATGTGATTTGATGCCGACCCACAGAGCATTGTGGTGAGACGGCATAGTCGATCGAGCTATGATCGGACGCCACGCCGCACACATAGTGGTGTTGTGATTGGATGTCTCGGGCTGATATGGCTCAGTCGATCGAGTTGAGATCAGACTCTGTGCTAAAAGCACTGTGGTGTATCGATATTAAAGATCTCCCAAATTAAAAATATTGAAACTTTCTTGAAATTATCTTTCTCCTAACTTGATACTTTAATATTGTTTGAGGCTCTAATTGATTCCATGGTTCCTTTTCATTTTACGGTCTTTCTATTGAGAGGGTGTTTAGTTTTACATATTAGTACTATTCCATATATATAAATGTCATGATCCCAAATCACAGCTGGCCGTGATGGCACCTATCGTGATACTAGGATAGCCAATTTACTAACAATAATGAAATGATTTTCCATTTAATACATAAAATATCCGAATTTTCATAATAATTCTGTTTCTTAAGCATTTAAAAAATAATAATAAAAATCATTAGAACATCTAAGCACAGTCCCAACATCCAGAGTCAACCGTCATGAGTATCTAAGAGATGATACAGTCTAATAAAAATCCTCTACTACAATAAGTCTGGGAAGTAAAGTAAAACTGATAGAGTAGGAAGGAGAAAGAGTAGGTTGCGGATGCCGAGCAGCTACCTCACAATCTCCGAAAAATGCTCCAAATGGGGTAGCTCAACCATCGCTCTGCCCCGGTACCTGAATCTGCACACAAGATGCAGGGGGTAACGTGAGTATGCCAACTCAATAAGTAACCAAAGTATCTAAAAACATGAGTGCAATGACGAGCAATTAAACTTTATGGTTTCATAAAAATAGGTACCAGTAAAGGTAATAGGTCAAGTCAAGAGTCCATAATTACCAAAGATTTCACAAAAGCTCCAGTTTTTCCGTCTAAACTTGCATAAAACATTAGTCAACATTTATCAAGAGGATCAGCGTAAAAAAATGTGAAATCAATAGTTTCATAGAAATATTAGCCACTCGGGCACACTGTCGCTCACAAATAAAGCCTCTTGGGCAAGCCTCTTAGTCACTCGTGACTCTACTCTCATAAGTCAATGCTCACACTCAGCACTCTCGCTCATCAGGTACCATGTAACAACTGCTGCGGCGTGCAGCCCGATCCAATACATATATATATTTATATTTTGTTGTGGCGTGCAGCCCAATTCATATAACATACGCTGCGAGGTGCAGCCCGATCCATATAATAGTCGACTGTGCTCACTAGGGGTGTACAGACTCCTGGAGGGGCTTCTTCAGCCCAAGTGATATATTGCCAAGGCATGCAGCCCGACCCAATATACATATTGCTACGGCGTGCAACCTGATCTGTATGTAATGCATATTGTTGCGGCTGCAGCCCAATCCATATATAATATATATTGCTGCGGCGTGCAGCCCGACCCATATACAATCTATATTGTTGCGGCGTGCAGCCCGATCCATATGTAATATATAACATATCTATTGTTGCGGCGCGCAGTCCGATCCATAACTATCTATCATACTCGGATCTCGGCGTCATTACATATATATTTTTGCGGCGTGCAGCCCGATCCATAACTATCCTCGCATACTCCGCTCTCGGCCTCATTCCGTCATCCTCACAAGCCACTAGGGAAATTCATCTCAACTCAAAGGACTCAGCCCAAAATACTTCTCAGAGTTTCAAAATCGTGTGATAACAGTGAAAATAACAACAAGTAGAAAACATGACTTATTTCAGAATTGTTATATCATGATAGTGTAAGAATAGTGTAAAATTATCTCTAAGGGTCTAAATAGGTCGGCACAAGGCCCCAAACATGGCTCACATCCCATAAACAAGTATAAATTCCCGAAATACATGATATCGTCAGGTTTCAAATCGAATACGCGGCTTAATAGTCACTACGGGTCGGACCAAGTCACAATCCCTATCGGTGCACGCCCACACGCTCGTCACCTACCATGTGCGTCACCTCATTTATCAAAACAATATCAAATATCGGGGTTTCATACTCTCAGGTTTAGAGTTACAATCGATACTTACCTCAAAACAACCCAAAAACTATTTTGTGGTGCTCTTGCCCCTCGAATCGGCTCCCAAATGCTCCGGGTCTATATAAAACAGATCAATAACATCAAAATATGCTAGGGAGACGAACCCAAATCGAAATCTATCAAAATTAGGCACAATTCCCGAAATTTGCCAAATCCGGCCCCCGGGCCTACGTCGCGGAATCCGATAAAAATTGCATCACAAGAATCCTTATCCTCGCACGAGCCTGTACATACCAAGAACATCAAAATCGGACCACAGTTTCCCACTCAAATAACCAAAAGAATTTTCAAATTTTTCCTCCCATTTTCCCCAAAATTTCTACTTAATTCCTCAAATTGCATGGTGAAAATCAAGACAAATTCATGAAATTTAACCAAAAATGATTGAAGAATACTTACCACAAGAATCCCAATGAAAATCTCGTCCAAAATCTCCTTCCCCCGAGCTCTCAAATGGCAAAATGAGTTATGGCCTACAACCCCCGAAATTAGAACTTAAATTGTCTGCCCAGACTTTTACTCTGTGTGATCCGGAAAAAGGCACGCGATCGCGAAGAACAAAATGCTGCCCAACCAAACTAACCCTATGCGATCGGATCGAGTAACACCACTCCTCACAACAATGCGATCACGACTAGCTCTATGCGATCGCATAGAGAAATTCCATCCTCTCACTGCCACTCCCAGTCCTACTATGCGAACGCAAACATCTCCACGCGAACGTAGTGACCACTCTGATCTACCCTTCGTGATAGCACTCCTACCTACGCGATTGCACTTCACAAAATCCTCCTGGCCTCAACTTAATCTACGCGATCGCGGATGAACTGATGTAATCGCAATGAACAAATCACTACTGCTAAAACACCAGAAAACATGCAATCTCCCAAAGACCGAAAATGTCTGTTTGAGCATCCGAAATACACCCGAGAACCCCTGGACCTCAACCAAACCTACAAACATATCCCATAACATCATTCAAACTTATTCGAGCCTTCAAAACACCAAAAACAACATAAAAACACCAAAATCACATCAAATTCAAGCCTATGAACTTTGAAATTATTAAATTTCGCCAAAGATGCCGAAACCATCCAAAACACGTCCGATTGACCTGAAATTTTGCACACATACCCAAAATGACACTACGAACCTGCTTCAACTTTCGGAATTCTATTCCGACCCTGATAGCCTGTTTTCCACTGCCGACCGAAAATCGCCAAATACTAATTTTCGCCAATTCAAGCCTAATTCTACACCCGATATAAAAAACATATTCCGAACACACTCCGAAGTCCCAAATCACCCAACGAACCTATCTGAATCATAAAATCTGCATTCTGAGGTCGTTTACCTATAAGTCAACTTTCAGTTGACTTTCCCACTATTGAACCAAGATAAGAGACTAAGTGTCTCATTTCTCTCAAAAAATCCCTCCGAACTCGAGCCAGCCAATGTAACAAAATGTAATGAAGCGAAACTACATATAATTAAATAGAAACGGGGAAACAGGGCTAAACTCTCAGAACGACCGGTCGGGTTGCTACATCCTCCCCCACTTAAACATACATTCGTCCTTGAACGTGCCAAGAGTTGTTCTCCAACTCCATCAAACTGCTACGTAGCCTACCATGCACATACTCGGGGTGATCCCACGTCACCCTATCCCATATAGGTCCAATAGCACAACACAGTTGAATTTTCAAAACTTAGAACAAAATTTCTACTTCTGAAGTAACATACAAGATTAAAATTCCACAACTATAAACTGAACAGGTTTGAACATGCTGGATCAAGCCATATACGCACCCCTGATGAAATCACATAATACACCGCATGACTCAAACACGCATAGCGATAACTCTTAACCACAATAACTGCCCAGAACATCTCAATACCGGTACATAACCTCTTATCAAGAAATGCCTCGTTCTAACACTTTTATATACTGTCGATGGTGAAATAAACACGTAGAAACTAACAACTATTCGTCCGATCAGCCAGACATGAAGCTCCCCCTTCCCAAACAGGAAATATAGTAGATTTCTAAGCCGACTCCCGATATTTATCCTTCCAACTATGTTTTAGACAATTTTGACAATATTCATTCTAGGTTCAATGACCTCTTCTCATCCAACACGACCACTCTGATGATATGACACATCGATAATATTCAAAGCCATAACCTGTGCAACTTGTGCACTCAATAGCAACATCCCAATGTAATCAAATTATATGAAAGATTCAAAAGGGAGGATTATCCTCCCATTAACAATTACTATCACAACATCATGCTAAAAGCCTGGCATGCATCGTAAAAATCAAAACACATGAATCCAATACCAAAGGTCATGCCCCTATATAATCTTTGCTATACTGCACGATCTGATCTAAACGATGGTCCACATGAAATACTACAAGCCACCTAGCTCAAAATCAATAACGACTCGAAATTCGACATCCAGTACTCAAAGTGCATTTCCATAATCACGGGGAAACCGTACGATACCATGCCACATGAATCAGAAGGTACATAACCAACATGTCTCAATCGTGCAATACACAATTACTTACCTTACTCAAACCTAGCTATAAAACCCAATTAGAATTGCACCATATGTGCATATAACCAATAATCACAATTCCCCGCAACATCAAAGGGTAACTTATAGATCGGCCAGAACATGAATAAACTCAATCACAATCAAATGGTACATTCCTTAACAATAGAAATTCGTAGTCAGCAATTCCGACCCGGTTCAGAACACACACTCATACGGGCCTACCAATAACCCTGAATCAACTCTGGTCACCCACAACAGATAGATAACTTACCGAAAAGTTCACAATGACTGAGTCATTGTACATACTAACATCCGACTAGCTTTGCTCTCATCTTCACAGTTCACTACCATAAAATAACATGTTTATGAGAACTCTCAGTCTCAAAGTCCATGAAGCGCACGAATTACTATATCTGATCTCAATTCCACCGCTCCAATACATACCACAACCCTAATACTCAATCATTCAATAGAACCCATTTACCCAATAGAGTACATTACGACCTTTATCGAATAATTTTTATTATTTGAGTCATTCCCAGACCCCACATCTTCAGGTCATAATTGATCCACCAAAATATCTCGAACTGAAACCAATACAGCACATAATCGTGCAATCAACTTATCATTAACAGACTCCCCACTTGGCTCAAATCCAACATCAAGACAAACAATAACTCACAATGCCCATAATAACACAACCCGTCTAACATCTCAAGTCATCTGCAAATCTCGTATTCACCATTGTAATAGTCATGCCAACTTTCACAAGTGATCTAAACTCAATGACAATATATATCATTTACTGGTAGAAGAGAACTTACTACCGAACAACATAAGGATCACACACCCCAGGACAACCCGCAGGAAATACCCCTGTCGGCTTAGCCTCAAACTAATATATCTCTCTACACTTCCAAAGATCATAACTATCACGCAATTACTACACCCTTCTGCATCTAAACACAAACAACGCCTACCCTCGAGGCATCACAATATGCGATATAAGAACCTGAAGCTGATGGAAGAACTAATACTTCAAAATATTTTCGTACAATCTCTTCTCCCTCAAGGTCTGAAGCACGACTCTCAAATGCCGCTCATGATTCTCCCGAGATTGGGAATACACCAAGATATCATCAATAAAAACGATGAACAAAGAACCCAGATAAGGCCGGAATACACTATGCATCAAGTGCATAAAGGCTGCTAGGGCATTGGTCAGCCCGAATGACATAACCAGAAATTCATAATGACCATATCTAGTCATGAAAGCAATATTCGGAATGTCTGGCCCCCGAATCTTCAACTGATGAAAGTTGGAACGCAAGTCAATCTTGGAAAATACCCTGGCACCCTGCAACTGATAAAACAAGTCATCTATATGAGGCAAGGGATATTGAATCTTCACCGTAACATCGTTCATCTGCCGATAATCAATACACATGCGCATAGAACCATCCTTCTTCTTCACAACCAAGACCGGTGCACCCCAAGGTGACACACTAGGTCGAATGAACCACTTATCTAGGAGTTCCTGAAGCTGCTCCTTTAATTCCTTTAGCTCTGATGGTGCCATACGATAAGGTGGAATAGAAATAGGTTGAGCTCCTGGCACCAGGTCAATAGAAAAATCAATGTCCCTGTCAGGTGGCATGGCTGGCAGGTCTGAAGGAAACATGTCCAGAAAGTCACGGACCACAGGAACCAAATTAATCGTGAGAGTCTCACCACTGACATCCCTCACAAAAGCCAGGTACAATAAACACCCCTTCTCAACAATATGCTGAGCCTTCAGCTACGAAATCACCCTGCTAGGCACATACTCAAAAGAACCTCTCCACTCAACCCTCGGACATTCTGGCATAGCTAAGGTCACGGTATTAGCACGACAATCAAGAACATCATGACACGGAAATAACCAATCCATGCCCAACATCACATCAAAATCGACCATGCTGAGTAACAGTAGCTCCACTAGGGTCTCTAGACCCCCAATAAATATCACACACGACTGATCACACGGTCCACAACAATAGTATCACCCACCGGATTCGACACATGAACCGATGTAACTGAAGACTCACGGGTCATATCCATAAAATGGGCAAAATATGATGAAACACAAGAATATGATACACCTGGCTACGCATCTACGCCAGGTTATCATCAATGAATACAATAACAAAGGAGTGCTAATACGGCTGGAATACACCCTTAATAAAATTCATGAACTCTGCTGGAGCAATGATCAGCCCAAAAGACATCACTAGGAAATCATAACCCAACAGAAAGATCCGCTTCGCTCCACAACTAAACAACATGAGAGGTCTTCCAATACATTCACAACTCGAAGCCATATACCAAATCGAGACAAAAATAAAACACTCAATAGTTCTTGCCATATTCCTAGCCAATCGTTTTTTCACAAATCATAGTCTGAACACATATAACCATCAAATCACACTCACCACATAGGCATGAAGCCAAAAAGTCCCGTCAATAAGGACATCAATAGACATATAAGTCCCCAACTACATGTGCTCACACAACAAAATCTCAGCACTCAAGCCACAGACAGAATCCGGCTTCAAGTCCTCCAGACTGGCCCATTATCAACATGCTAAAATCACATCTCATCCATGGATGTCACAAGCCGTCGATGCACAACTGATATCAAGTTCTCTCAGGCGCGTTCAAATACATGGAAGGAATTCAATAGTTACGCCCTTAGCTGAATAAAATGGATTTCGCACGACAAGAATTATAGAATGTGAGACTTTCCTAAGGGTTCTGTAGCCTCTCGAAGATAAGTACAGACGTCTCCGCACCGATCTGCAAGAGTATACTAAACATGCTCATGACCGTCGAGTCCTATGTAACCTAGCGCTCTAATACCAACTTGTCACGACCCCAAATCACAACTGGCCGTGATGGCGCCTATCGTGATACTAGGCTAGCCAATTTACTGAAAATAATGAAATGATTTTCCATTTAATACATCAAATATCCGAATTTTCATAATAATTTTGTTTCTTACGCATTTCAAAAAAACAATAAAAATGATTACAACATCTAAGCACAGTCCCAACATCCGGAGTCAACCGTCATGAGCATCTAAGAGATGATACAGTCTAATACAAATCCTCTACTACAACAAGTCTAGGAAGTAAAGTAAAAATGATAGAGTAGGAAGGAGAAATAGTAGGCTTTAGACGCCGAGTAGCTACCTCACAATCTCCGAACAATGCTCTAAGTGGGGTAGCTCAACTATCGCACTACCCCGGTACCTGAATCTGCACACAAGGTGCAGGGAGTAACGTGGGTACGCCAACTCAGTAAGTAACCAAAGTATCTAAAAACATGAGTACATTGATGAGCTATTAAACTTCATAGTTTCATAAAAATTGGTACCGGTAAAGGTAATAGATCAAGTCAAGAGTCCATATTTACCAGAGATTTCACAAAAACTCCAGTTTTTGTAAAAAAAATTGCATAAAACATTAGTCAGCATTTACAAGAGGCTCAGTGTAAAGAAAAGTGAAATAATTAGTTTCATAGAAATATCGGCCACTCGGGCACAGTGTCGCTAACAAATAAAGCCTCTCGGGCAAGCCTCTTAGTCACTCGTGACTCTACTCTCATAAGTCAATGCTCACACTTAGAACTCTCGCTCATCAGGTACCATGTAACAACTGATGCAGCGTGCTGCCCGATCCAATACATATATATATTTATATATTGTTGCGGCGTGCAACCCGATCCATATAACATACGCTACGGCGTGCAGCCCGGTCCATGTAACATATGCTGCGGTGTGCAGCTCGATCCATATAATAGTCGATTGCGCTCACTAGGGGTGTACAGACTCCTGGAGAGGCTCCTTCAACCCAAGCGCTATATTATTGCGGTGTGCAGCTTGACCCAATATACATATTGCTGCAGTGTGCAGCCCGATCCGTATATAATGCATATTGTTGTGGCATGCAGCCCTGTCACGACCCACAATCCCTAAGGTCGTGATGGCACCGGACACAAGGTCAGGCAAGCCAAAACATTAATTAATTGAAATAACTTTCCAGTTTTAACATTTTCGAAATCGTTACCTTTTCTTGCATTTGGTAATCAAATAAATAAATTTTAGTAAACTTAAATACGACAGCACATCAATTCTGTTTAATTAATTAAATCCCAACACGTCCCCAGTACCCGGTGTCACAAGTACATGAGAAATTTCTAAGAATTTTACAAATATTACAAAGCCTGTCCGAAATACGACTGGACCATGAAATTTAAAATGACACAGATACAGTATGAAGGTGACAATGTTAGCTGCGGATCGTCTCCGAAAGATGCAGCGCGCCTAAGTCTCTGAATCCTCCACATTGCTATGAAAGTATATGTGCAATATAATGCACAACAAGTGCAGCATGAGTACAAAAACAATGTGTACTCAGTAAGTCGCCCGCCTAACCTCAGAGAGGTAGTGACGAGTGGGTAAATTAGACTCTTACTAAGGTCCGACAATACAACATATGACAGAATACGATGAAATACAATAGACATGTAAGACAGTGAGCAACGAGTACATATCAAGTACAGATATCCAGGTAACCACTGAGAATAATCAACAATGTACACTTTCCTTTTTCCCAAATACATGTTAAGCCAATACCAATAGAATAGTACCAAATAGTCATGCGCACACAAGGGTAAGACAACCGGCCGGAGTCATAAGATAGTCAACCTCTCTATGCACTGCTGAAGGATTGATCGGCTTGTCCCAAAAGTGCATCTATCAACCTCTCTACGCACTGCCGAAGGATCGAACGGCTCGTCCCAAAAGTGCGGCTCTCAATCTCCCTATGCACTGCCGAAGAATTGATGGGCCCATCCCAAAAGTGCATCTCTTAATCTCTATACGCACTGCCAAAGGATCGATCGGCTCATCCCAAAAGTGCGGCTCTCAATCTCTCTATGCAATGCTGAAGGATCGATCGGCCCGTCCCAAAAGTGCATCTCTCAATCTTTCTACGCACCGCCGAAGGATCGATCGGCCCGTCCCAAAAGTGTGGCTCTCAATATAATAATCCTCTCTGTGCACTGCCGAAGGATCAATCGGCCCGTCCCAAAGTGCCCCTCTCATTGTAATACGGCTAGCCTACTCGCGAATCATACATACGAATCAGGTGCTCATAAGTATACATACACAAATACAGGGTCTTCCTGCTCGCGGATCAGTCAAGCGACTCAGGCACCCAAAGTTACACATATCCACATAATAAATTCGTATTTTATCCAGAAAATCGTTTTTCTCAGGAAAATGATAAAGTCTTTATTAAGAGAAACATGAAATATAGGTTTTGAAATCTTTGTTTTTGAAACTCATTTGTTTAGTTTAGTAATACTCCGTGATACATCCCAGTCCAGGTTCACATATATTCACGGCGGAAATAATTCTCCTTTTAGAGGGTTAACAATATGAACTCTAGTTTTCTTTTAAACTTTCAATCACGTTTTCGGTCATGTTAGCAGTTTAATATTACAGGCAGGGTTACAGGTACACACATAAAGCATGCTAGTGTGTCCTAGGCTACCCGGCCATGGCATAATAGTAGCTACGCACGGACACCCGTCAGCTCGTGCGTACGTAGCCCCCGAAGATAATAACATGTATTTAAGTTAGAAAGGAGACTTACCTCGTGTCGAACCTACTTTCTGGGTCAAGAATGCACCCGAAACTCCAAAATCGTCTCCCAGGGACTCGAACTAGCTACAAGTTACTTAATTATGTTAATAAATGCTAAATGAATCAATTCTAATTGCATGGAAGTGATTTTTTATAAAGTTTTTTCCCAAAAGTCAAAAATCGAACCGGGGCCCGCTCGGTCCAATCCCGAAATTCGGACCAAAACCCGATTATCCATTCGCCCCGAGCCCGGATATATAAATGGTTTTAGAATCCAACCTCAATTTGGAGTCTAAATCCCCAAATTTCAATATTCTTAGGTTTTAACCAAAACTCCCAATTCCACCATCAAAGCCCTAGATTCTAGGATGAAATCTTGTAAAAAGAAGTTAAGGAGTGAAGAAAATGAGTTAGAAATCACTTACCAACGTTTTGGAGAAGAAAAAGTGTTTGGAAAATCGCCTCTTATGTTTTTGGGGTCTTCAAAAATGAAAAATAACTGAAAATACCACTTATTTATACTCCTCTCAGCCCCCACCGTGGTCAGCGAAAAAGGGACAGCAGCCGCATTAGCAAAGTCATGAAAAACCGAAGAAAACCAAGAAAAATGACTGCAGTGACCTACTATAGAGTTTTGGCGATAACATTATATACAAATGTCCAAATTATGATTTCTCTATCTTTATGGAAACTACACACGAAGCGCTACAACTTTTCTTTTTGAATCCTCTCAAAATTCCATGTAGCTCAAAAGATATAGGACTCTGAAGTCGAACGGGTGACCCAGCTCCTCCACCGCGGACCGCAAAAACACGCCTGCGACGCGAAGCCCCCCACCGCGGCCATCACAAAAAGGACCGCAGTGGTGGCTACAGAAATTTTACCCCTCAGACCTGCAACAACTATATTTTAGCCTAAACACATCCCGGGACCTACCCGGAACTCACCCGAGCCCCCGCAACTTCCGGAATCGCATTCCGACTCCGATATCAAAATTTCCACTTCTGGTCAGATTCTTCAAAAAAACCTTCAAATTTATAACATTAACCAAATGACTTTAAAATAACATACGGACATCTGAATTCACTTCCGATCACGCTCCCAACTCTAGAATCACCATACGAAGCTATTCCTGGACTCGGAATCCCAAATGGACATCTATAACAGTGAAAGGCCTCCCAAACTTATGAAATTTCTTCTAAAATGCTAACTTCTGCAATATACGCCGAAATGCTACCGGGTCATCCAAAACCCTATCCGGACATCCACCGAAGTCCGAAATCATCATACGAACCTGCTGGAACCTTCAGATCCTGGTTTTGAGGTCGTTTGCTCAAAATTTCAATCTTAATCAATTTCTTTAACTTAAGTCTTCCGAAATAAGAATTTTCCTTAAAATTTGACCCCGAACTTCCTGAATTTCAACTCTGACCATACGCACAAGTCGTAGTACCTGAAATGAAGCTATTCATGACTTCCAACCGCTGAACGACGCGCTAGAGATCAAAACGACCGGTTGGGTCGCTACAAACCCGATCCATATATAACATATATTGTTGCGGCGTGCAGCCCGACCCATATATAATCTATATTGCTGCGGCGTGGAGCCCGATCCATATGTAATATATAACATAACTATATTTGCGGTGTGCTGCCTGATCCATAACTATCCTCACATACTAGGCTCTCAACCTCATTACATATATATTGTTGCAGCGTGCAGCCCGATCCATAACTATCCTCACATACTTGGTTCTCAGCCTCACTCACTCAAGAAAAACTGAAGATAACTAAGAAAAATTTCTGCAGTCACCTGCTTTAGTATTTTAGCTATAACTTTCTCACCATATTTCCAAATTGTGATTTGTTTATCATTCAGGAAACTAGACACGAAGGGCTGCAACTTTCGTTTTTGAGTAATCTCAATAGTCTTTGTAGATCAAAAGATATAAGCCTCCGAAGTCGAACCAGTGACCTAGCTCCTCCATCGCGGACCGCGAAAACACGACCGTGGCCGCGAAACCCCCCACCGCGGCCAGCACAAAAAGGACTGCGGACCGCGGTGGTGGGTACAGAAATTTGACCCCTCAGACCTGCAACAGCTATATTTTAGCCTAATGACATTCCGGGACCTACCCGGAACTCACCCGAGCCCCCGGAACTTCAAACCGAACGTACCAACAAGTCCTAAGTCATCCCACGGACTTGCTCGAGCCTTCAGAACACCCAAAACAACGCTAAAACTCAGAATCACACCTCAAAATCCCTAGAATCAAACTTAAGAACTTTAAGTTCTTGAATTCGTTAACAATCACCGAACCGACCTATACTACTCGGAATGACACCAAATTTTGCGAGAAAGTCATAATCGACATTACGGACCTGCTCCTACTTCCGGAATCACATTCCGACCCGGATATCAAAATTTTCACTTCCGGTCCAAAACTATCCGCACATACTCGGCTCTCAGCCTCACTCACTCAAGAAAAACTGAAGATAACTAAGAAAAATGACTACAGTGACCTGCTTTAGTATTTTGGCCATAACTTTATCACCAGATTTCCAAATTGTGACTTATTTATCTTTCTGGAAACGAGACACGAAGGGATACAACTCTAGTTTTTGAATCATCTCAATATTCCTTGTAGATCAAATAATATAAGCCTCCAAAGTCAAACCAGTGACCCAGCTCCTCCATCGCGGACCGCGAGAAAACGACCATGGCCGCGTAACCCCCCACCACGGCCTGCACAAAAAGGACCGCGGACCGCGGTGGTGGGTACAGAAATTTGTTCCCTTAGACCTGCAATAGCTATATTTTAGCCTAAACACATTCCGGGACCTACCCGGAACTCACTCGAGCCCCCGGAACTTCAAATCGAACGTACCAACAAGTCCCAAGTCATCCCATGTACTTGTTCAAGCCTTCGGAACACCTAAAACAATGCTAAAACTCAGAATCACACCTCAAAATCCCTAGAATCAAACTTAAGAACTTTAAGTTCGTGAATTCGTTAACAATGAGCCGAACTGACCTATACTACTCGGAATGACACCAAATTTTGCGAGCATAATCTGCTCTCAGCCTCACTCACTCAAGAAAAATGACTGCAGTGACCTGCTTTAGTATTTTGGCCATAACATACCCACCAGATATTCATATTGTGATTTCCTTATCTTTCTGGAAAGGAGACACGAAGGGCTACAACTTTCGTTTTTGAATCATCTCAATATTTCTTGTAGATCGACAGATATAAGCCTCCGAAGTCGGAACAGTGACCCAACTACTCCATCCCAGACCGCAAAAACACGACCGTGGCCGCGAAGCCCCCCACCGCGGTCAGCACAAAAAGGATCGCGGACCACGGTGGTGGGTACAAAATTTTGACCCCTTAGAGATTCAACAACTATATTCTAGCCTAAAGACAGTCTGGGACCTACCCGGAACTCACTTGAGCCCCCGGAACTTCAAACTGAACGTACCAACAAGTCCCAAGTAATCCCACGGATTTGCTCGAGCCATCACAACACCCAAAACAACGCTAAAACTCAGAATCACACCTCAAAATCCCTAGAATCAAACTTAAGAACTTTAAGTTCTTGAATTCTTTAACAATGGGCCGAATCGACCTATACTACACGGAATGACACCAAATTTGGTCGAGCAAGTCATAACATTATGTACCTACTACTACTTTCGGAATCGTATTCGACCCCGATATCAAAATTTTCACTTCCAGTTGGATTCTTTAAAAAAACCTTCAAATTTCTAACTTTAGACAAATGACTTTAAAATAACCTACGGACATCCGAATTCACTTCTGATCACGCTCCCAACTCCAGAATCACCGTACAAAGCTATTCCCGGACTCGGAATCCCAAACGGACATCAATAACGCTGAAAGGACTTCCAACCCAAACTTATGAAATTTTTTCTAAAATGCTAACTTCGGTAATATACGCCAAAACGCTCCCGGGTCATCCAAAACCCGATCCGGACATACAACCAAGTCCGAACTCATCATACGAAGTTGTTGGAACCTTCAGATCCTAGTTCTGAGGTCGTTTGCTCAAAATTCCAATCTTAATAAATTTCTTTAACTTAAGTCTTCCGAAATGAGAATTTTCCTTCCAATTTGACCCCGAACTTTCTGAATTTCAACTCCGACCATACGCACAAGTCATAGTACCTGAAATGAAGATGTTCATGATTTCCAACTGCTGAACGATGCGCTAGAGCTCAAAATGACCGGTCGGGTCGTTACAAGTCCGATCCATATATAACATATATTGTTGTGGCATGCAGCCCGACCCATATATAATCTATATTGATGCGGCGTACAACCTGATCCATATGTAATATATAACATATCTATTGTTGCGGCGTGTTGTCTAATCCATAACTATCCTCTCATACTCGGCTCTCAGCCTCATTACATATAAATTGTTGCAGCGTGCAGCCCGATCCCTAACTATCCTCACATACTCGGCTCTCAGCCTCACTCACTCAAGAAAAACTTAAGATAACTAAGAAAAATGACTGTAGTGAGCTGCTATAGTAGTTTGGCCATAACTTACCCACCAGATGTCCAAATTGTGATTTCCTTATCTTTCTGGGAACGAGACACAAAGGGCTACAACTTTCGTTTTTGAATCATCTCAATATTTCTTGTAGATCAACAGATATAAGCCTCTGAAGTCGAAATAGTGACCCAACTCCTCCATCGCAGACCGCAAAAACACGACCGTGGCCGCGAAATCCCCCACCACGGTCAGCACAAAAAGGACCGCGGACCGCGGTGGTGGGTACAAATCTTTGACCCCTCAGACCTTCAACAACTATATTTTAGCCTAAAGACATTCCGGGACCTACCCGGAACTCACCCGAGCCCCTGGAACTTCAAACTGAACGTATCAACAAGTCCCAAGTCATCCCACGGACTTGCTCGAGCCTTCACAACACCCAAAACAACGCTAAAACTCAGAATCACACCTGAAAATCCCTAGAATCAAACTTAAGAACTTTATGTTCTTGAATGCGTTAAGAATGCGCCAAACCGACCTATACTACTCGGAATGAAACTAAATTTTGCGAGCAACTCATAATCGACATTACGTACCTACTCCGACTTCCGGAATCGCATTCCGACCCCGATATAAAAAATTTCACTTCCGGTTGGATTCTTCAAAAAAAACCTTCAAATTCTAACTTTAGACAAATGACTTTAAAATAACCTACGGACATCCGAATTCACTTCTGATCGCGCTCCCAACTCCAGAATCACCGTATGAAGCTATTCTTGTACTCGGAATCCCAAACGTACATCTATAACTCTGAAACGCCTTCCAACTCAAACTTATGAAAATTCTTCTTAAATGCTAACTTCCGCAATATACGCCGAAACGCTCCCTGGTCATCCAAAACACGATCCGGACGTACACCCAAGTCAAAAATCATCATACGAACCTGCTGGAACGTTCAGATCTTGATTTTGAGGTCGTTTTCTAAAAATTCCAATTTTAATCAATTCTTTAACTTAAGGCTTCCAAAATGAGAATTTTCCTTCCAATTTGGCCCCGAACTTCCTGAATTTCAACTCCGACTACACGCACAAGTCATAGTACCTGAAATGAAGTTGTTCATGACTTCCAACCACTGAAAGACACGCTAGAGGTCAAAATGACCGGTCAGGTCGTTACAAGCCCGATCCATATACAACATATATTGTTGCGGCGTGCAGCCCGACCCATATATAATCTATATTGATGCGGCGTGCAGCCCGATCCGTATGTAATATATAGCATATCTATTATTGGGGCGTGCTATCTTATCTATAACTATCCTCTCATACTCGGCTCTCAACCTCATTACGAATAAATAGTTGCAGTGTGCAGCCCGATCTAAAACTATCCTCACATACTCGGCTCTCAGCCTCACTCACTCAAGAAAAACTAAAGATAACTAAGAAAAATGACTGCAGTGACCTGCTTTAGTATTTTCGCCATAACTTTATCACCTGATGTCCAAATTGTGTTTTCTTTATCTTTGGGCAAATTAGACACGAAGGGATACAACTTTTAATTTTGATTAATCTCAATATTACTTGTAGATCAAAAGATATAAGCCTCTGGAGTCGAACCAGTGACCCAGCTCCTCCATCGCGGATCGCGAAAACACGACAGTGGCCACAAAGCCCCCAACCGCGGCCAACACAAAAAGGACCGCAGACCGCGGTGGTGGGTTAAGATATTTGACCCCTCAGACCTGCAACAACAATATTTTAGCCTAAAGACATGTCGGGGCCTACCCGGAACTTACTCGAGCCACCGGAACATCAAACCGAATGTACCAACAAGTCCCAAGTCATCCCACAGACTTGCTCGAGCCTTCAGAACACCCAAAACAACTCTAAAACTTAGAATCAAACCTCAAAATCCCTAGAATCAAACTTTAGAGCTTTCAGTTCTTGATTTCATTAACAATGCACCGAACCGACCTATAATACTCGGAATGACACCAAATTTTGCGAGTAAGTCATAATCGACACGGACCTGCTCCTACTTTTGGAATCGCATTCCGACCCCGATATCAAAATTTCCACTTCGTTGGATTCTTCGAAAATACCTTCAAATTTCTAACTCTAGACAAATGACTTTAAATAACCTAAAAACATCTGAATTCACTTCTGATCGCGCTCCCAACTCCAGAATCACCGTACGAAGCTATTCCCGGACTCGGAATCCCAAACGAACATCTATAACATTGAAAGGCCTTCCAACCCAAACTTATGAAATTTCTTCTAAAATGCTAACTTCCGCAACATACGCCGAAATGCTCCCGGGTCATCCAAAACACGATACGGACATACACCCAAGTCCGAAATCATCACACGAACCTGCTGGAACGTTCAGATCTTGATTTTGAGGTCGTTTTCTCAAAATTCCAATTTTAATCAATTTCTTTAACTTAAGGCTTCCGAAATGAGAATTTTCCTTCCAATTTCGCCCCAAACTTCCTGAATTTCAACTCCGAATACACGCACAAGTCATAGTACCTGAAATGAAGTTGTTTATGACTTCCAACCGCTGAACCACGCGCTAGAGCTCAAAATGACCGGTAGGGTCGTTACAAGCCCGATCCATAATTATTGTTATTGTATGCTGTCTGATCCATAACTGTCCTCTCCTACTCGGCTCTCAGCCTTATTACATATAAATTGTTGCAGTGTGTAGCCCGATCAAAAACTATCCTCACATACTCGGCTCTCAGCCTCACTCACTCAAGAAAAACTGATGATAACTAAGAAAAATTACTGCAGTGACCTGCTTTAGAATTTTGCCTAAACTTTCTGACAAGATTTCCAAATTGTGATTTATTTATCTTTCTGGAAACTAGACACGAAGGGCTACTACTTTCGTTTTTAAATAATCTCAATATTCCTTGTAGATCAAAAGATATAAGCCTATGAAGTCGAACCAGTGAACCAAATCCTCAGCCGCGGACCGCGAAAACACGACCGTGGCCGCGAAACCCCCCACCGCGGCCAGCACAGAAAGGACCATGGACCGCGGTGGTGGGTACAGATGTTTGACCCCTCAGACCTGCATTAACTATATTTTAGACTAAAGACATGTCGGGGCCTACCCAGAACTCACTCGAGCCACCGGAACATCAAACCGAACGTACCAACAATTCCCAATTCATCCCAAAGACTTGCTCGAGCATTTGGAACACCCAAAACAACTCTAAAACTCAGAATCACACCTCAAAATCCCTAGAATCAAACTTAAGAGCTTTAAGTTCTTTAATTCATGAACAATGCACCGAACCGACCTATACTACTGGGAATGACACCAAATTTTGCGAGCAAGTCATAATCTACATCACGGACCTGCTCCTAATTATCAAAATTTCCACTTCGTTGGATTCTTCAAAGAAACCTTCAAATTTCTAACTTTAGACAAATGACTTTAAAATAACCTACATACATCTGAATTCACTTCTGATCGCGCTCCCAACTCCAGAATCACCGTACGAAGCTATTCCTGAACTCGGAATCCCTAACGGACATCTATAACATTAAAATGCCTTCCAACCCAAACTTATGAAATTTCTTCTAAAATGCTAACTTCCGCAATATACGCTGAAACGCTCCCGGGTCATCCAAAACCCGATTCGGACATACACCCAAGTCCGAAATCATCACACGAACCTGCTAGAACCTTCAGATCCTGATTTTTAGGTCGTTTGCTCAAAATTCCAATCTTAATAAATTTTTTTAACTTAAGGCTTCCGAAATGAGAATTTTCCTTCCAATTTGACCCCGAACTTCCTGAATTTAAACTCTGACCATAAGCACAAGTCATAGTACCTGAAATGAAGCTGTTCATGACTTCCAACCGTTGAACGACGCGCTAGAGCTCAAAACGACCGGTAGGGTAGTCACAAGCCCGATCCATATATAACATATATTGTTGCGGCGTGCAGCTCGACCCATATATAATATATATTGCTGCGGCGTGCAGCCTGATCCATATGTAATATATAACATATCTATTGTTGTTGCGTGATGTCTGATCGATAACTATCCTCTCCTACTCGGCTCTCAGCCTTATTACATATAAATTGTTGTAGTGTGTAGCCCGATCCAAAACTATCCTCACATACTCGGCTCTCAGCCTCACCCACTCAAGAAAAACTCAAGATAACTACGAAAAATTACCGCAGTGACCTGCTTTAGTATTTTGCCCATAACTTTCTCACCAGATTTCCAAATTGTGATTTCTTTATCTTTCTAGACACCAGACACGAAGGGCTACTACTTTCGTTTTTAAATAATCTCAATAGTCCTTGTAGATCAAAAGATATAAGCCTATGAAGTCGAACCAGTGACCCAACTCCTCCACCGCGGACCGCGAAAACACTACCGTGGCCGCGGTGGTGGGTACAGAAATTTGACCCCTCAGACCTGCAACAACTATATTTTAGACTAAAGACATGTCGGGGCCTACCCGGAACTCACTCGAGCCACCGGAACATCAAATCGAACGTACCAACAAGTCCCAAGTCATCCCACAGACTTGCTCGAGCCTTCGGAACACCCAAAACAACTCTAAAACTCAAAATCACACCTCAAAATCCCTAGAATCAAACTTAAGAGCTTTAAGTTCTTGAATTCATTAACAATGCACCGAACCGGCCTATACTACTCGGAATGACACCAAATTTTGCGAGCAAGTCATAATCGACATCACGGACAACCTCCTACTTCCGGAATCGCATTCCGACCCCGATATCAAAATTTCCACTTCGTTGGATTCTTCAAAAAAACCATCAATTTTATAACTTTAGACAAATGACTTTAAAATAACTACAGACATCTGAATTCACTTCTGATCGCGCTCCCATCTCCAGAATCACCGTACGAAGCTATTCCTGAACTCGTAATCCCTAATGAACATCTATAACACTGAAATGGCTTCTAACCAAAACTTATGAAATTTCTTCTAAAATGCTAACTTCCGCAATATACGCCGAAACTCTCCCGGGTCATCCAAAACCTGATCCAGACATACACCCAAGTCCGAAATTATCATACAAACCTGCTAGAACCTTCAGATCCTGATTTTGAGGTCGTTTGCTCAAAATTCCAATCTTAATCAATTTATTTAACTTAAGCCTTCCGAAATGAGAATTTTCCTTCCAATTTGACCCCGAACTTCCAGAATTAAAACTCCGACCATACGCACAAGTCATAGTACCTAAAATGAAGTTGTTCATGAATTCCAACCGCTGAACGATGCGCTGGTGCTCAAAATCACCGATCGGGTCGTTACAAGCCCGATCCATATATAACATATATTGTTGCGGCGTGCAGCCCGACCCATATATAATCTATATTGCTGCGCCGTGCAGCCCGATCCGTATGTAATATATAACATATCTATTATTGCGGCGTGCTGTCTCATCCATAACTATCCTCTCATACTGGGCACTCAGACTCATTACATATAAATTGTTGCAGCGTGCAGCCCGATCCAAAACTATCCTCACATACTCGGCGCTCCGCCTCACCCACTAAAGAAAAACTGAAGATAACTAAGAAAAATGACTACAGTGACCTTCTTTAGTATTCTGGTCATAACTTTCTTACCAAATGTGCAAATTGTTATTTTTTTATCTTTCTGGAAACTAGACACGAAGAGCTACAACTCTTGTTTTTGAATAATCTCAATATACCTTGTATATCAAAAGATATAAGCCTCCGAAGTCTAACTAGTGACCTAGCTCCTCCACTGCGGACCGCGCAAACACGACTGTGGCCGCGAAGTCCCCCACCGCGACCAGCACAAAAAGGACCGCGGACCGGGGTGGTGGGTATAGAAATTTGTCCCCTCAGACCTGCAACATCTATATTTTAGCCTAAAGACATTCTGGGGCCTACCCGGAAATCACCCGAGCCCCCGGAACATCAAATCGAACGTACCAACATGTCCCAAGTCATCCCGCGGACTTGCTCAAGCCTTCGGAACACCCAAAACAACGCTAAAACTCAGAATCACACCTAAAAAACCCTAGAATCAAACTTAAGAACTTTATGTTCTTTAGTTCGTTAAAAATGCACCAAACCGACCTATACTACTCGGAATGACACCAAATTTAGCGAGCAAGTCATAATCGACATCACGGACCTGCTCCTACTTCCGGAATCGCATTCCGACCCCGATATCAAAATTTTCACTTCCCATCGGATTCTTCAAAAAAAACCTTCAAGTTTCTAACTTTAGACAAATGACTTTAAATTAACCTACGGATATCCGAATTCACTTCTGATCGCGCTCCCGACTCCAGAATCACCGTACGAATCTTGTCCCGGACTCGGAATCCCTAACGGACATCTATAGCACTGAAAGGCCTTCCAATCATAACTTATGAAATTTCTTATAAAATGCAAACTTTCGCAATATACGTCGAAACACTCCCGGGTCATCCAAAACCCCATCCGGACACACACCCAAGTCCGAAATCATCATACGAACCTGCTGGAACCTTCAGGTCCTGATTTTGAGGTCGTTTGCTCAAAATTCCAATCTTAATCAATTTCTTTAACTTAAGGCTTCTGAAATGAGAATTTTCTTTCCAATTTGACCCCGAACTTCCTGAATTTAAACTCGGACCATATGCACAAGTTATACTACCTGAAATGAAGTTGTTCGTGACTTCCAACCGCTGAACGATGCGCTACAGCTCAAAACGACCGTTCGGGTCGTTACAAGCCCGATCCATATATAACATATATTGTTGCGGCGTGCAGCCCGACCCATATATAGTCTATATTGCTGCGGCGTACAGCCCGATTCATATGTAATATATGACATATCTATTGTGGTTGCGTGCTATCTGATCCATAACTATCCTCTCATACTCGACTCTCAGCCTCATTACATATAAACTGTTGCAGTGTGCAGCCCGATCCAAAACTATCCTCACATACTCGGCTCTCAGCCTCACCCACTCAAGAAAAACTCAAGATAACTACGAAAAATGACTGGAGTGACCTGTTTTAGTGTTTTGCCTATAACTTTCTCACCAAATGTCCAAATTGTGATTTCTATATATTTCTAGAAACTACACACAAAGGGCTACAACTTTAGTTTTCGAATAATCTCCATAGTCTTTGTAGATCAAAAGATACAAGACTCCTAAGTCGGACCAGTGACCCAGCTCCTCCACCGCTGACAGCGAAAAGATGACCGTGGCCGCGAAGCCCCCCACCGCGGCCAGCACAAAAAGGACCGCGGACCGCTGTGGTGGGTACAGAAACTTGACCCCTCAGACCTGCAACAGATATAGTTTAGCCTAAAGACAATTCGGTGCCTACCCGGAACTCACCCGAGCCCCCGGAACATCAAACTGAACGTACCAACAAGTCCCAAGTCATCCCACGGACTTGCTCGAGCCGTCGGAACACCAAAAACAACGGAAAAACTCAGAATCACACCTCAAAATCCCTAGAATCACACTTAAGAACTTTAAGTTCTTGAATCCGTTAACAGTGCAACGAACCGACCTATACTACTCGGAATGACACCAAATTTTGCGAGCAAGTCATAATCGACATCACGGGGCTGCTCGTACTTCCGGAATCGCATTCCGACCCCGATATCAAAATTTCCACTTCTGGTCGGATTCTTAAAAAAAAACCTTCAAATTTCTAACTTTAGACAAATGACTTTAAAATAACCTACGGACATCCGAATTCACTTCTGATCGCGCTCCTGACTCCAGAATCACCGTACGAAGTTATTCCCGGACTTGGAATCCCTAACGGACATCTATAACATTGAAAGGCCTTCCAGCCCAAACATATTAAATTTCCTCTAAAATGATAACTTCCGCAATATACACCGAAACGCTCCTGGGTCATCCAAAACCTGATCTGGACATACACCCAAGTCCGAAATCATCATACGAACCTGCTAGAACCTTCAGATCCTGATTTTGAAGTTGTTTGCTCAAAATTCCAATCATAATAAATTTATTTAACTTAAGGCTTCCAAAATGAGAATTTTCCTTCCAATGTGACCCTGAATTCCTGAATTTAAACTCTGACCATAAGCACAAGTCATAGTACATGAAATAAAGGTGTTCATGACTTCCAACCGTTGAACGACGCGCTAGAGCTCAAAACGACCAGTCGGGTCGTTACAAGCCCGATCCATATATAACATATATTGTTGCGGCGTGCACCCCGACCCATATATAATCTATATTGCTGCGGCGTGCAGCCCGATCCATATGTAATATATAACATATCTATTGTTGCGGCGTGCTCCCCGACCCATATATAATCTATATTGCTGCGGCGTGCAGCCCGATCCATATGTAATATATAACATATCTATTGTTGCGGCGTGCTCCCCGACCCATATATAATCTATATTGCTGCGGCGTGCAGCCCGATCCATATGTAATATATAACATATCTATTGTTGCGGCGTGCTGTCTGATCCATAACTATCCTCTCATACTCGGCTCTCAACCTCATTGCATATAAATTGTTGCAGCGTGTAGCCTGATCCAAAACTATCCTCACATATTCGGCTCTCAGCCTCACCCACTCAAGAAAAACTGAAGATAACTAAGAAAAATAACTGGAGTGATCTGCTTTAGTATTTTACCCATAACTTTCTCACCAGATGTCCAAATTGTGATTTCTATATCTTTCGGGAAACTATACACAAAGGGCTACAACTATAGTTTTTGAATCATCTCAATATTCCTTGTAGATCAAAAGATATAAGACTCCGAAGCCGGACCAATGACCCAGCTCCTCCACCGCCGACAGCGAAAACACGACCGTGGCCGCGAAGCCACCCACTGCGGCCAGCACTAAAAGGACAGCGGTGGTGGGTACATAAATTTGACCCCTCAGACCTGCAACAGCTATATTTTAGCATAAAGACATTCCGGGTCCTACCCGGAACTCACCTGAGCCCCGGGAACATCAAACCGAACGTACCAACAAATCCCAAGTCATCCCACGGACTTGCTCGAGCCATCGGAACACCCAAAACAACACTAAAACTCAGAATCACACCTCAAAATCCCTACAATCAAACTTAAGAACTTTAAGTTCTTGAATTCGTTAACAATGCACCGAATCGACCTATACTACTCGGAATGACACCAAATTTGACCCCGAACTTCCTGAATTTAAACATCGACCATACGCACAAGTCATAGTACCTGAAATGAAGTTGTTCATGACTTCCAATCGCTGAATCACATGCTAGAGCTCAAAAAAATCAGTCGGGTCGTTACAAGCCGGATCCATATATAACATATATTGTTGCGGCGTCAAACCGAACGTACCAACAAGTCCCAAGTCATCCCACGGACTTGCTCGAGCCTTCGGAAAACCCAAAACAACGCTAAAACTCAGAATCACACCTCAAAATCCCTAGAATCAAACTTAAGAACTTTAAGTTCTTGAATTCATTAACAATGCACCAAACCGACCTATACTACTCCGAATGACACAAAATTTTACGAGCAAGTCATAATCGACATCACGGACCTGCTCCTACTTCCGAAATCGCATTCCGACCCCGATATCTAAATTTTCACTTCCGGTCGGATTCTTCAAAAGAAACCTTCGAGTTTCTAACTTTAGACAAATGACTTTAAAATAACCTACGGACATCCGAATTCTCCTCTGATCGCGCTCCCGACTCCAGAATCACCGTACGAAGTTATTCCCGGACTCGGAATCTCTAACGGACATTTATAACACTGAAAGGCATTCCAACCCAAATTTATGAAATTTCTTCTAAAATGCTAACTTCCGCAATATACATTGAAATGCTCCCGGGTCATCCAAAACTCGATCCGGACATACACCCATGTCTGAAATCATCTTATGAACCTGCTGGAACCTTCAGAACCTGCTTTTGAGGTCGTTTGCTCAAAATTCCAATCTTAATCAATTTCTTTAACTTAAGGCTTTCGAAATGAGAATTTTCCTTCCAATTTGACCCCGAACTTCCTGAATTTAAACTCCGACCATACGCACAAGTCATAGTACCTGAAATGAAGTTGTTCATGATCCATAACTATCCTCTCATACTCGGCTCTCAGCCTCATTACAATAAATTGTTACAGCGTGTAGCCCGATCCAAAACTATCCTCACATACTCGGCTCTCAGCCTCATCCACTCAAGAAAAACTCAAGATAACAAAGAAAAATGACTAGAGTGACCTGCTTTAATATGTTGCCCATAACTTTCTCACCAGATGTCCAAATTGTGATTACTATATCTTTCTAGAAACTAGACACAAAGGGCTACATCTTTAGTTTTTAAATCATCTCCATATTCCTTGTATATCGAAAGATACAAGACTCCTAAGTCGGACCGGTGACCCAGCTCCTTCACCGCTGACAGCGAAAACACGACTGTGGCCACGAAGCCCCCCACCGCGGCCAAGACAAAAAGGACAGCGGACCGTGGTGGTGGGTACAGAAATTTGACCCCTCAGACCTGAAACAGCTATATTTTAGCATAAAGACATTCCGGGACCTACCCAGAACTCACCCGAGCCCCTGGAACATCAAACTGAACGTACCAACAAGTCCCACGTCATCCCACGGACTTTCTCGAGCCTTCGGAACACCCAAAACAACGCTAAAACTCAGAATCACACCTCAAAATCCCTACAATCAAATTTAAGAAATTTAAGTTCTTGAATTCGTTAACAATCCACTGAATCGACCTATACTACTCGGAATGACACCAAATTTTGCGAGCAACTCATAGTCGATATCACGGACCTGGTCCTACTTCCGAAATCGCATTCTGACCCCGATATAAAAATTTCCACTTCCGGTCGGATTCTTCAAAAAAACCTTCACGTTTCTAACTTTAGACAAATGACTTTAGAATAACCTACGGACATCCGAATTCACTCATGATCGCGCTCCCAACTCCAGAATCACTATACGAAGCTATTCCCGGACTCACAATCCCTAACGACCATCTATAACACTAAAAGGCCTTCCAACCGAAACTTATGAAATTTCTTCTAAAATGCTAACTTTCGCAATATACACCGAAGCGCTCCCAGGTTATCCAAAACCCGATCCGGACATACAGCCATGTCCGAAATCATCATACGAACCTGCTGGAACCATCAGATCCTGATTTTGTAGTCGTTTACTCAGAATTCCAATCTTAATCAATTTATTTCACTTAAGGCTTCCGAAATGAGAATTTTCCTTCCTATTTGACCCCGAACTTCCTAAATCTAAACTCCGACCATACGCACAAGTCATAGTACCTGAAATGAAGTTGTTCATGACTTCCAATCGCTGACTGACGCGCTAGAGCTCAAAACAATCGGTCGGGTCGTTACAAGCCCGATCCATGTATAACATATATTGTTGCGGCGTGCAGCTCGACCCATATATAATCTATATTGCTGCGGCGTGAAGCCTGATCCATATGTAGTATATAACATATCTACTGTTGCGGTGTGCTGTCTGATCCATAACTATCCTCTCATACTCGGCTCTCAGGCTCATTACATATAAATTGTTGCAGCGTGCAGCCCGATCCAAAACTATCCTCACATACTCGACTCTCAGCCTCACCCACTCAAGATAAACTGAAGATAACTAAGAAAAAAGACTAGAGTGACCTGCTTTAGTATTTTGCCCATAACTTTCCCACCAGATGTCCAAATTGTGATTTCTATATCTTTCTAGAAACTAGACACAAAGGGCTACAACTTTAGTTTTCGAATCATCACAATATTCCTAGTAGATCGACAGATACAAGACTCCTAAGTCGGACCAGTGAACTAGCTCCTCCACCGTTGACAGCGAAAACACGACAGTGGAAGCGAAGCCCCCCACCGCGGCCAGCACAAGAAGGACCGCGGAACGTGGTGGTGGGTACAGAAATTTGACCCCTTAGACCTGCAACAAATAAATTTTAGCCTAAAGACATTCCAGGGCCTACCCGGAACTCACCTGAGCCCCCGCAACATCAAACCGAACGTACCAACAAGTCCCAAGTCATCCCACAGACTTGCTCGAGCCTTCGGAAAACCCAAAACAAAGCTAAAACTCAGAATCACACCTCAAAATCGCTAGAATCAAACTTAAGAACTTTAAGTTCTTGAATTCATTAAAAATGCACCAAACCGACCTACGCTACTCGGAATACACCAAATTTTACGAGCAAGTCATAATCGACATCACGGACCTGCTCCTACTTTCGGAATCGCATTCCGACCCCGATATCTAAATTTCCACTTCCGGTCGGATTCTTCAAAAAAAACTTCGAGTTTCTAACTTTAGACAAATGACTTTAAAATAACCTACGGACATTCGAATTCACTTCTGATCACGCTCCCGACTGCAGAATCACCGTACGAAGATATTCCCAGACTCGGAATCTCTAACGGACATCTATAACACCGAAAGGCATTCCAACCCAAACTTATGAAATTTCTTCTAAAATGCTAACTTCCGCAATATACGCCGAAATGCTCCCGGGTCATCCAAAAGTTGATCCGGACATACACCCAAGTCCGAAATCATCATACAAACCTACTGGAACCTTCAGATCTTGATTTTGAGGTCGTTTGCTCAAAATTCCAATCATAATCAATTTCTTTAACTTAAGGCTTCTGAAATGAGAATTTTCCTTCTAATTTGACCCCGAACTTCCTGAATTTAAACTCCGACCACACGCACAAGTCATAGTACCTGAAATGAAGTTGTTCATGACTTCCAATCGCCGAATGACGCGCTAGTGCTCAGAAACAATGATCGGGTCGCTACAAGCCCGATCCATATATAACATATATTGTTGCGGCATGCAGCCTGACCCATATATAATCTATATTGCTGCGGCATGAAGCCCGATCCATATATAATATATAACATATCTATTGTTGTGGCGTGATGTCTGATCCATAACTATCCTCTCATACTCGGCTCTCAGCCTCATTACATATAAATTATTGCAGCGTGCAACCCGATCCAAAACTATCCTCACATACTCGGCTCTCAGCCTCACCCACTCAAGAAAAACTCAAGATAACTAAGAAAAATGACTAGAGTGACCTGCTTTAGTATCTTTCCCATAACTTTCTCACCAGATGTCCAAATTGTGATTTCTATATTTTTCTAGAAACTAGACACAAAGGGCTACAACTTTAATTTTTGAATCATCTCCATATTCCTTGTATATCAAAAGATACAAGACTCCTAATTCGTACGAGTGAACTAGCTCCTCCACCGATGACAGCGAAAACACGACCGTGGCAGCGAAGCCCCCCACCGCGGCCAGCACAAAAAGGACCGCGGACCGTGGTGGTGGGTACAGAAATTTGACCCCTCAGACCTGCAACAAATATATTTTATCCTAAACACATTCCAGGGCCTACCCAGAACTCACCCGAGCCCCCGGAACATCAAACTGAACGTACCAACAAGTCCCAAGTCATCCCACGAACTTGCTCGAGCCTTCGGAATACCCAAAACAACGCTAAAACTCAGAATCACACCTCAAAATCCGTAGAATCACACTTAAGAACTTTAAGTTCTTGAATTCGTTAACAATTTACCGAACCGACCTATACTACTCGGAATGTCACAAAATTTTGCGAGCAAGTCATAATCGACATCACGGACCTGCTCCTACTTCCGGAATCGCATTCCGACCCCGATATCAAAATTTCCACTTCTGGTCGGATTCTTCTAAAAAACCTTAAAATTTCTAACTTTAGACAAATGACTTTAAAATAACCTACGGACATCCGAATTCACTTCTGATCGCGCTCCCAACTCTAGAATCAGTGTACGAAGCTATTCCCATACTCGGAATCCTAACGGACATCTATAACACTGAAAGGCCTTCCAACCCAAACTTATGAAATTTCTTTTAAAATGCTAACTTCCGCAATATACGCCGAAATGCTCCCCGGTCATCCAAAACTCAATCCGGACATACACCCATGTCCGAAATATTCATACGAACCTGCTGGAACCTTCAAATCCTCATTTTGAGGTCGTTTGCTCAAAATTCCAATCTTCATCAATTTCTTTAACTTAAGGCTTCTGAAATGAGAATTTTCCTTCCAATTTGACCTCGAACTTCCTGAATTTAAACTCCGACCATACGAACAAGTCGTAGTACCTGAAATGAAGTTGTTCATGACTTCCAATCGCTGAATGACGCGCTAGAGCTCAAAACGACCGGTAGGGTCGTTACAAGCCCGATCCATATATAACATATACTGTTGCGGCGTGCAGCCCGATCCATATGTAATATATAACATATCTATTGTTGTGGCGTGCTGTCTGATCCATAACTATCCTCTCATACTCGGCTCACAGCCTCATTACATATAAATTGTTGCAGCGTGCAGCCCGATCCAAAACTATCCTCACATACTCGGCTCTCAGCCTCACCCACTCAAGAAAAACTGAAGATAACTAAGAAAAATGACTGGAGTGACCTGCTTTAGTATTTTGCCCATAACTTTCTCACCAGATGTCCAAATTGTGATTTCTATATCTTTCTAGAAACTAGACACAAAGGGCTACAACTTTAGTTTTCGAATCATCTAAATATTCCTAGTAGATCAACAGATACAAGACTCCTAAGTCGGACCAGTGAACTAGCTCCTCCACCGCTGACAGCGAAAACACGACTGTGGCAGCGAAGCCCCCCACCGCGGCCAGCACAAAAAGAACCGCGGACCGTGGTGGTGGGTACAGAAATTTGACCCCTCAGACCTGCAACTAATATATTTTAGCCTAAAGACATTCCGGGGCCTACCCAGAACTCACCCTAGCCCCCGGAACATTAAACTGAACGTACCAACAAGTCTCAAGCCATCCCACGGACTTGCTCGAGCCTTC
>MDKI01195546.1:0-11575 GCA_005239505.1 Nicotiana paniculata
AGGATCCCAACTCATCACCCTCATCTCCAACTTATTCGTGGTTTTAAGGTGCTTTTGACTATTGTAAAAACTTATTTGGAGACCAAGGCGGATTGCTCAACAACATACTACTATTTCTTTCTGGTGGGCACCATTGGCATGGAGGCCGTCGATGGCGTTAATATATGTAATTTAATAATAACTAATCGCCCCATCAGCTACTAGCACGACCGTTCGGTAAAAAGTAAGAGAATGTATATTACCAACGACAAGGGAATTTTCCCTATGACGTAAAGAATTTAATAGAAACTTTCTATATATGAATGATTTATATAGTTGCTTCTAACTAGTCTAGACTTGAAGCAATGGTTATTTTCTAACTTGATTCGTGGAGAGGGAAAAAGATAAAACAACCTATAAATTATCGACAATGAATAACTAATGACCATAAGTTATCTTCCCTCCCTCTCTTTTTTGGTCTCTAGAGACAACTGGACCTCAAGCCTCGATTGCCTTAGAAAAAACATCATGTTTAATCCCTAAAGAGAAAACTATCTAATTCAATTTCTTCCAATAACATCATGTTTGTAAGATCTAAATGTCTTATCAGTTATCCCAAAAAGAGAAAATTAATTCAACATACTCTGTTTTTGCTTATGTGTTGATGCTTTATTTCTTTGAACTATTTGTCATTTTGTTGTTTCACTAATATTTTGTTTTTGCGTATAGGATCAGTCTGTAAATGATGTATCTATCATACTGCTAAAAGTTTATATTTGACTCTACTACTCTAGTCTCAATTTGTGTTTGTATCTCTTTTAATTTTTCATAGATGACAGATGAAAGTAGAGTAAATGATGCTGGTTCAACTGAAAGCTTACCTAATACCGAAGATAGCGATGCCAACACGATTGTCACGCGCTATGGAATGTTCTAAAATGCAAAAATTGTCGTGACATTGGGATGAAAGGAGTGACCTTAAGCAACTTTTTTTTTGATAAACTACAAATATCGATCTCGCATATTTTAGAATCCTTGGCAAGTCATTGTAGCCCTCAGCCATTCCTAAAAGGTGTGGTAATTACTAAGCACTATCATCTATGGATTATTATTGTGAATTTACTGGGAAAAGACATGGTAAATTTTATATCATTCCTTTCAAGCCCTCGCAAAGAATAGGATGAGACATAAACCTGAAATACTGCCGGTTTAGAGTCCTTGTTGCTATCAGTACCAAGCCCATGCAAGAGACATAATAATGGTGTTCGTGGGATGAGACATAAACCTGAAATTCTGCTGGTTTAGAGTACTTATTGCTATCTGTATTAAGCCCATGCAAGAGAAATAGCAACGGTGTTCCCATCTCTTGGTACTGATTAGACAAAACTTCCTTAATCTCATCAGTATAGAAGACCTGGGTAACCTTGTACTTTTCCTGAAAAAGACCAATGTAAGAGTAAATCAAATCCTTGCATTGCCTTCCACTGGATGAACAGGATCACCCATGAAATACAAGTTCGAAAAATGAATAGTTACCTGGAAGTGAGTAAGTGGTTTTATTTCTCCCATCCAAACAGCATAGTCAGGCGGTAACCTAGGAGCAAAGAGCATAGATTTCCCGCTTGCTATATCCTTCATCAAGAAAGCAATATTCAAGGATGCTTCAAATTTATAAGCACTAGAAAGTTTAGATAATAAGGTTCATCGGCCACTCTCTCCATTAGATTTCCTTCACACTTAAGAAAGGAAGATTAATGCATACTCCTTGAAGTTTCAACTTATAACACATCACTCTCGTGGTTTCAAATATTACACGAAGCTCCTTTTACTCATGATTTGTGTAACAAAACTATATTCTAATCTACATGGAAAAGTTTTGATCCCGTATGTACTGAGATTTTAACTTTTTTCCTTCTATTTATGTAAGAAAATTAACTTATAGTATTTGAACCTTTTTAAAAAAATTACTGGATGAATCACATTCCACATGTTTAAACTATATCCTCATTAAAAGATTGAAAAACTACATAAATAAAATTTCTACTCACTTTTAAGCTCGTCTTTTTTAATTTGTTCATTCTTCTTTAGATTTATAAGCATTTTAACTTTATTATCTGCTTAAGTGAGTGGTAATAATTCGAACAGTTGATTGGAGGATAGTAAGATTAGATTCTCTTTTTTAATAATCCTAGGTAATAGAGAGATTGACGAACATGTTACACATTGTATTAGAGCGGGATGGATGAAATGGAGGCTCACATCCGAGGTCCTAAGATACCACTGAGTCTTAAAAGTAAGTTCTACGGAGTGGTGGTTAGACCGACTATGTTGTATCGGACGGAGTGTTGGCCAGTCAAAATCTGTCATATACAAAAGAAGAAAGTAGCGAAAATGAGAATGTTGATGTGTGGGCATACTAGGAAAGATAAGATTAGAAAAGAAGATATTTGGGATAATGTTGGAGTGGCCTCAATAGTGGACAAGATGCGGGAAGAGAGACTGACATGGTATGTGCATGTGAAGAGGAGATGCGTTGATGCACCAGTAAGGAGGTGTTAGAGGTTGACCATGGTGGGACTGAGGAGAGGTAGAGGCAGGACGAAGAAGTATTGCGGAGAGGTGATTAGGAAGGAAATGGCGCAGTTGCAACTTACCGAGGACATGACCCTTGATAGGAGGGTGTGGACGTCGAGAACTAGGGTAGAGGGTTAGTAGGTAGACTCAGGGTTTCCTTTTCATATAAGTAGTATTAGTATTACGCACGCTTTCTCTTATTCTTAGATTTCTAGTAATACATGTTGTTTGCTTCAGTTTATCCTATTTTTCTTGTTGATACTTCCTGTTTTTTCTTGCTGCTTCTTTTTCATGACTTCACCACTATTATATTTCTTTTCAGCTGAAGGTCTATCGGAAACAGTCTCTCTACCTGTGTACACACTACCCTCTCCAGACCCCACTCGTGAGATTTCAATGGGTATGTTGTTTATGTTGTATTTTATTCTTTTTCTTTCAATGAAAGCTAAGAAAATTTTCATTGCAGTTGGCACTCAGAGACTGCTGATTAAAAAAATATGTACAAGTGCAAAAGTTTCCATGATAAGCTATATTGGGGATCTAAAAAGTCTTATCATCTCCTCTTATTATTTACAAAGGCAAAATTACACCAAGAAGACAGGAAATATAAGCATTTTTTCTTTAATACTATGTGAAATAGCAACTTTGTGCTCCTCGAAGCATCTCATTTCTTTACTTCCAAAGGACCCAAAGGATGCCTAAGGGGATTGAATTCCACAGCTTCATGCTACATCTCTGCACCTCAGTCTTCTCTAACTGTATAAAGCTTCTATATATTGCCAGGATAACTCATCTTATATTGAAATGCGACTGGACTGGACAGTGAATATGTGGCAGCCCTTTTCCTCTTCTTTTAATGTAATAAATAGCATCTACTCTGCAGCACAGAACACTTCAATAGCAAATTTGCTAGTGTTAAATAGGCAGTGTTAACAGCAATAAATCTAAAACCCGCCTCTGTAACAGATACTTTAACTTTCTAAATCAGCTTCCAGGATGTTCTTCATTGTTTTCCGCAGATAAAGTTTTATCCTCTGGCCTTACAGAATACTGCCTCTGCTATCGTGCAGCCATTATAGAGAATCTTTTCCTCCGGCTGACCATTTCTTCTCTTCCAACTTTTTAACAGATTCAAAAAAACTGTTTCTTTCCAAGTCATGACATTTTTTTCTCAGGGCATTGTTCCATTGCTTCCCAATTCTGAAGGTTGGGATAAGGTCTGTGTACATACTATCCTCCCCAGACCCCACTTGTGGGATTTAACTAGGTTGTTGTTGTTTGTTATATGATCCAAATCAAGCTCACTAATTAGGTGAAATTTCTTATTTTAACTATTTACTGCCCATATAAGTTTCTTTCAATCCATCAAGTTGCCTCTCCAACTTTTTCTGCAACGGAGACAAGGACACAATATAGGTGGGAAGATTGTATAAGGCACCTCCAAAAGACAAATATTGTTGTTTCCATGTGGAAAGTCTTTCTCAAGCTTCTCTACTATTCCCTGCTATACTACAAATGATTTATGCTTGGAACCAAAAGGGAGACAAAAATATGTGGAAAGAACTAAGAAGCAACTTTGCAACCCAAAATGTTACACCAGTAGCAAGTTCTCAACCTCATTATCTCCATACGCAGCTTTTGCAAGCCTGAGACGGCATCAAAAACTAATAAACCCCTTTAAGATGCATCAACTTACTTTCCTCCGCACCACAAAAAGCTACGCATCGTCAACAGAGAAAATATAATCTATTATAAAATATGTGACATATTAAAGTTGTCCTTACTTCCAAACCAGAATTCCTTGATCCAGCCACCTGCCAAGTTCCAGAATTCTACTGAATACCTTCATTACCAAAATGAATAGAAAGGTGAAAGGACCTTTGACAGAAGCCTCTTTGGGAGTTTAAGAATTCTGTTGGTTCACCATTTACTAGGGAAGAGTACTTTTTTTTTTTTTTGCCGTGGTTTCCGAGCATCGCTTTGCGAACCCGACTAACTATACCCACCGGGTCCCGCTGTTTCAAGGCGGGTGCACACGGTTAGTTCCACGGGGCCCTGGAGACGTGGCCGGTTTGTAATGCCTCCAGTGGCCCTGCTGGGGCTCGAACTGACGACCTGAAGGACTTTGTCCTCAGGCCTTTACCAGTTGAGCTACCCCTCCGGGTTAGGGAAGAGTACTTCACTCACAACTATTTCTCTCCAAATTCCATCTTCCTCAAAGGGCAACTAGAAATGTCTAGTTTACATGGTCATACACCTTGTCCACATCTAGCTTGCGGAGAAGCCTAATTTCTTTTGTTTTATTCTCACATCCAAGCACTCATTTGCGACCAAAGCAAGCATATGTTATCTGTATGCCTGTGACAAAGGTCATCCGTGACTTAAAAATCAATTTAATTAACTTTTTTAGCCTTTCTGCCAATGCTTTGGATACGATCGTAAAAATTCCTATCACCAAACTTATGCTCTATAATCAGTAAAACATAATATAGTTTTAATAAAAAATATAATAAAGCATAACCGCAAATCTGTCTGTGTGTAGATTAAGTGTAGCTTTTGTTACACAAAATTAAGAGAAAGGAGCTTCGAATAAAGGGGAGATATGTGATACATGATGAAACCTCAAAAAATAAAAATGATTGCATAAAAAGGTTCACAGAGGATGACTGGAATTAAATAATAAGTAGAATGTGGTTATCCATGTGCCTTAAACCTCTTTGTAAAAGAAAATCTGATATCTGGTACATGTTCCTTGCTATTTTTGGCATCAGTTGGGTTGTGCCACAGAGCATCAAAAAAGCCTATGAATGCTGGTCTCTTTGGAAAGTTGATAAGTCCAACAGGAAAATCTGCCTACATCTTTTGGTGTGTCTGGTCAGAAAGGAATCGCAGGTGTTTTGAAGGGATATCAACTGTTCTTATGGTGCTTAAGGCTAGATGTCTTCTATGGTTTTATAGTTGGCACAATTTAGTTCCTAATGACTGTCATATGATTTTTTTTTAATTTGTCAGCTTTTTAGCTCTTGCTAAGCTCCTTTTCGTTCATAACTGACTGTTTTTTTTTATGTACTCTCTCTTGTACTTCTTGCATCTCCTGGATGCCATATATAAAATTCCGCTTACTTTATCCAAAAAAAAAAATCGGATATACTAGAGAAGCCCAACTATTGAATCTTTAAGAAGCTCATCTCTCCCTTCTTAATTTTTTTTTTTTTTTGGATAAAGTGAAATACTTCCCTAAAAGAATCAGTACCAAGGAGCTACCACAAAGTTGACAAATTTAAGAATATTTCTTATCCACACTCCTTCATTGACTTTAAGAATCCAACAGAAAAAGTACCACAAAACAAAAGAGGAAATTTCGCAATTGATCATTCTGGAATGGGAGAATATGGGTCTCCCCGTCACATCAACCAAACATACAATTAAATCTAGGGAAAGCGGCAATCTGTTAAGAAAAGGTTGATAAGACATTTAAGCACCCAAGAATCTTTGGAAAGAAAGAAAAATTCAACATTTATTATCATATCTTACAATAGCTCCATAAAATCCAGGCTCTTGTACTCCAAACAAGTAAGCGAAATAGCTCTCCTGTCTATAAACAAGCCAGAAGTTAGTAACTAATCCAATCATCCTCCTCAATGAGGAGATAATTGCTATAATACAACACTTGGATAGATGGCTATTAATACCTGAACAATTCGAGGTGATCGGTGCAATGGCGAGTTTGCTCCTCGCCACCCTAATTCAAATTTTAAAATCGAGACAAGTCAGAAGAGAAAGCTGAAGTGAGTGAAGGTAAAGTCAAAAGGCAAGTAATGAGAACCTGAAGGAGAACAAATCCTTGGAGAGGACGAGAGGAAGAAGATAGGTGTTCGCGCAGAGAGTTGAGGAGCTTCTCACGATTGAGCGAGTGGAGTTCCATGGGAATCCTTGGAGGAGACAGAGATGATGATGAAGAAGAAGAATCCATTAGAGCGATCAGGCCGTGGCCCTAATCGAGGAGTTGGAAAACCGGCAGATTACACTTCACGCCTGTTTATAAGATGGCCGTTTACAGGAAAAATCACATTTGTGATACTATACGCTACCTAAATCAAAATTTAATTTAACAGCTACTATAAATTGAAGTTACATACTTCACGATTTAATCTTAACTAGCTTTAGTGTAATGTGTGTTGCATGTTTGGTTAGTGTCAATCGGTAACATACGTATATATAAAAAACATATAAATTAAGTTATCGAATACTAAGTTTTAAAATATCTGCATTAAGTTAATATTTTAAAATAAGTAATTTGTACAGAAAAAATTATATGTGGTTTGTCTTTTATTTGAACGAATACCAGAAAGAAAATTAATTACTGGCAACTAATTTAGAATATATTTTGTCTTATAATATTTCATTTTTATTGCTTTTAACGTTTGTATTTTTAACAGTTTGACTCTTACTATTATATTATAATCTATTTTATTATAAATTTCGAAAAGAATGACTTAAATTTTTTGCAAATTAGTTAAATCAAAGATTTTTTTGGTTAATTAGGATTGTTCTTAACGTTAAAGAGATTTTTTTTGTTGTTGATTCAAATCTTTATAATAGCTCATCCCAACTTTTAAATATTTAATTGTAATTATAATTTTTATTCGGTAAGAATTTTACATTCAATATAATAAAAAAATTGTTCAGGGTACGCGCATCGCGCGTGTATCCTATCTAAATGAGTGTTTGAGTTATGAAATAAAAGTATAAGTTCCTGACAATAGTCATTTATATTGACATTGTACGTATAACTAACTTGATTAAGAAAAGAAATTCTCATGGAAATCCTCAATCATTAGTTAATAATTCAACTTAAAATTTATGTCACTTTTTTAATAAATAAAGTTAGCATGCTTCCTTTTCAGTTCCGGTAGTACACATAGTCATTGAAAACATAAATAATGGATATAACTTCACACATATAGCAAACAACTAATAATCCATGAATTTCAAATGAATACAAAATCAAAGTGCCGTGAAAATGAGAAAAGACATTCAAAAAGAATACTAAAGTAAGCTAATAAAATACACTGGAGAATGACTCATAATTATATTTGAAAGAGCATATTCAGTTTCGATATATCATCATTTAAATGGAATTAGTATTTAAATAATTCTAATATTGATTAACTCCATTTGTCGTTATATTTGAAAACAATTAATTTCATAACAATTCTAAAATTTATTTTTAAAAGGTAAAATGATCAATATACATTTCAATTGGAGAACATGTATTTCTTCTTAATTTGAAGGGAATATCTATTGAAATTTTTTTACAAAAAATGTAGTAATTCCTGTAACATGATACTGAATCTAAAATGATTGATATATCTATTATTTGGTAAATAAATTCTGATATTTATTATATATTTTTATTATGATTCTTCAAAAGTCCATCAATAATTTTTTTCTTAGTGATTTGGAATAAAGAGGGTCTTTGTATAGTTTTAAGAAGAAACTGGTTCACACGTAAAAAACTTGAGCACATATATTTTATATTAATTTGAAGGACATATCCTTTGGGGTAAGCTTACAAAAATTGTAGTCATTTTTGTGACATAATATTAAATCTAACATGATCGAAATCGTTATATATTTTTATTATAATTCTTCAAACAGTCATCAAATTAACACTAATTAAAAAATTATATTTTTCTTTTAGAGCTATTGGAATGAACAACTAGGTCATATAATGAATAATTAAGTAACAATGTAAGGTCTAAAACTAATAATACTGAAAACTGATTAATATTGAACATGTGTTTTACCACCAATAACTTATTACGTATAAAAAAACTATAGAAGGTCATTTATTGGAATAGATGGAGAATAAAAATAATAATAAATGTCAACCTATTTTGAATATTTATTATTTCATTCTTATTTCTTCTATTTTGAATTTTAACCAAATTAATTTTTAATACTATATTATAATTGATTCGACTTTTTTTTTTTTTTATCATCAATGGCCTTTTTTATTAAAATATATCTATTTAAGCCAAGATTTTTGTCAACCTGAAGATAGTTTTACTTGTATGATGAATTTAAAAAATAATAAAATTAATTTTCTTTTGCTCATTAGCTATTCCAAATACTTAATTATTTATTTTCAGCAATAAAAGATATAAATTATATTTTATTAATTTAAATTCTTAATATTAGCTCATACAAAATTTTATATTCGATTATAATCATATTTTATCGGATAAAAATTCTTTTGTCAAATTGTAAGAAAATCAAATGAGTGGGAAACAATTTTGTATATTTTTAAGTATTTTAGTATGTAAAAGAGTTTCACCTAAATCAAAACATAAAAAAGTTACTCCATTATCTTCCAAGAATGTCATACGTCTTCTTTCTTTTTTAATTAGTATTTTTGATTCTTTCCTTTTCTTGCCATTTATATATAATTTAAGTGTAAAATTTTATATAAAATAACATGTTTATATTTCTGAAGTTTTAATATTAAATTTTTCTATGTAATCCAAATAAGGAAGAATGTAATATATATAAATTTAGTTGATTTTTTAGTCCTAAGTATTAGAAAAATAATTAAATGAGTATTCCTACATATTAGGAAAATAATTAAATGGGTGTTCATAAATATTAAGAAAATAACTGAATTGCTATTTTATCCAATGCAAACACTATTTTTAAAGGTTCAAAAAAGCGAACGACATGTCACTAAGGGCTTTCATGATTTTAATATAATATAGATAAAGTGATAAATGTGTCATTAAAAATTAATTATCTTGTATATTGTTTGGTGTAAATATGGGAATAAATTTTCTCTGGGTGAAGTTAATTGCTCTAGGTGCCCTAACGCACCTTAATCCGTTAGGTGACGACTCTTCCAATCCCTTACCCAATCCCAAAAAGAAGGAATTGTCCAGAAATGTCGAAATCCGATTTCGCGAGAAAAAGGGGGGACGCGACAATTATTATCAATACATTACACTTCACTATGGAACACGCTCATTATTCCTATTCAGTTTTTTCTTTATCGGTACTCAGTTATGAATTTTCTGGGATAAGTTCCACATAACATAAGAATTTTTCCTCAATCAGTAGTTCGAGTCTTATATGAATTCGGCCTGATTTTGCAAAGATTTCCCGTGTCACATAATAGTTTCCCCCAAAAAATGCTTATAGATGTATTTGTGAGGGTAGACCTAACTTTGATGTCATTTTGTACCTTTTTAAATGTCCTAAGATGACTTTAAACATCAAATGGACTAATTTCAGAGATCCATTGAATTAAATTGCTTCCAATTTAGATCATAATAGTAGGTACTTATCAAACTTTGGTTGCAAAGACAGTATTCTGAATAATCTGATGGTCAAAATTCATTATTTGATATGTGAAAGCTAAACACAACAACATATTTGGAAGAGAGAAAGTAAATCTCTTGACTCACGGAAGATTATTCAAATGGTTCATAACCACTCCAAAGATACTTGCAGGATCGTATTGACATAATTACTGAGCTAACTATAAAACAAAGGAATTTTTCCTTCCTATACCAAAAATGAAACTTTATTATCAAAAATGTGCATAGTTTCGTATTTACCCGTCATGTTCACAGTTATTCTACAAATATTATATCATTCATTAAATACCGATTATTAGGAGTTGATTCCTTCCTAATTAGGCGCGCTACAAAATCTGGAACTAAATATTCTAATTGATTTTGAAATGAAAATCACGAATTAAACGTTATCTTTAATTTCAAATCAAACTACATCGACTCTGTTCTGCAAATTCTCTGTTCGTCGACATTTTTTCATAATCCACAAATCAAAAAAATGACAAAATACTCAACATATTCAAATCAAATTCTAGCGACTCTGTTCTGCCGATATTCTGTTCTTCGACTTTTTTTCTCAATCCACAAATCAAAAAAGCGACAAAATATTCAACAATTCTTCTGCAACAAAACGCAATCATGTCCAAAATCTCAATTATGCTACAATTGAATGATAATTGGGATAGCTATGGCAGATTTAGAGATTTTCAGGTTGATGGCATTGCGCTCGATGATGATGCCAGTTACAATATATTGATTTCTACAATTGCAGAGCAATTAATGATTGATACTTTGGAGAAAATTGTAGAAATAAAATATATTGTGAACGAGCATTGTCCTCCAATGAAGATTAGGAACGATATAGGTGTTCGTGTATATATGGAGACAAAAAAGGAGAATAAAAACTTAGGATCATATCCGCTATGTATAACAGTACGCGAGTTCAATATGGAATTGAGTATCACGAATGAGAACACAAGTGCAAGTTTGTTATGTTACAAATTCTATGAAATTCTGATTTTATGTTAATATCTACAAAATACCTACATTTATCTACAAATAAACTACATATCAGTTTAAGTATGTATATAACATTATTATTTTTAAGGGTATCTACAAAAGTACTACATTTATACTACAATTAAACTATATTCTATGTGGAAAAAAAATGTTGACTACAAAATTTTCTCTTCATCTACAAAATTTCTACAAAATGGTAATGACAATATTTATCTTTATTTTCATGCAGGTTCGTCTGGAACACTAAAGTTACTTGATATGCCAGCATCTCCCTTTATAGAGGAATATGAAAGTACAATAATAACTGAAAGTACACAAAGTGTTATTGAAGAAGGACAGTGTATCAAGACAAGCAAACAATTGCAACTGCAATGAAACACTATTCTGTCATGCACAAGTTCCAATTCAGGGTTAAAAGATCTAGCCACAGAAGATATGAAGATCTGAATGGTGAAAAGATCATAATAAACAATATTTTCCTTGTGATATGTGTTTTTCAAAATTGTAGATGAAATGTAGTTATATTGTATATTGTATTGTTTTGTGTTAAAACAGTCTTTTTTGTTACATCTACACTGATAACTTATATTAAAATTGTATTTTTTTGTAGCTACTGGCTTATATGCGTTGGTGAAAACTGTAATTGGCACTTC
>ML312700.1:0-47467 GCA_005239505.1 Nicotiana paniculata
GGATTGTATCATGCATATTCCTCAGCGCCCATGAAAGGCTAAACAGAATAACAATACCATGAAAAATCTCCTTACAACAGGATTAAGATAACAAACTTATCAAATTAACCTCCAAAATTTTGAACTAAATGTCGATACTTTCAACTAAGACAAACACAATATTTTTAGGAGAGTAACATTTCATACAACATCAACCTAGTCATTTTTATACCCTATTTTGAAGTCTTTGAGGTACATGATTTCTTTTCTTTCTCCACAGTTGCACCTCATCAATAAATAAATATGTATTGCAGAGAGGACCTTATAAGTTGTATTTCAAGTTTCAACATGTCACGACCTGAAATTTACTCCATAGGGATCGTGATGGCGCCTAACATCACATTTGCCAGAAAAGTCAACGTTAGAAATTATTTAACCATTTATATCTATTTTTAGTAATTAACAGTAATCAGGCAAAATAAAGCGGTATAACTGTAAGGTATATAGAAATCGAAATCATTTACATTTTATTCCTCCCAGAGACCTGGTGTCACAATTTCACGAACACACTATGATTTTCTACAAACATGAGTCTAAATGAAATTTACATCTGTTTTTGGAAAGAAAGAAAAAAAATAGTAATAAAGAGATGTAGAAGGGGACACTAGGGCCTGCGGACGCCAGCAGGACTACCTTGGGTCTCCAACTGTGAACCTGAGCCAAATCACTCAGTCAGCCACAACCTGCTCCGAAACCTGCACAGGAAGTACAGAGTGCAGTATCAGTACAATCGACCCCATGTAACCGTAAGTTCCGAGTCTAACCTCGACGAAAGTGTGACGAGGCTACGGCGGGATACCCACAATATATCCTACAGTCGATTAATAATAAGGAAGGAAAAGAAGTACAGTAATTTAAAGCAGTAAATTGCAAGAATAAATATGTAACCTCAGTGTCTTATGAATATCCAGCTATAGTCAATCCTTAGACGAAATGTAAAAACATCGAATAACTTACACAATCCACGAAGAATAAATAAACACACATATTGATGCGGCGCTCATCCCGATCCCACCAATCCTCCCTTATTCCTACGTACAGTTACAATAAAAGTAGACAATATATATATATATATATATATATATATATATATTGTGAGCACGTAATTTTTCTCCGACTAAAATGCTCCTATAAAATTCACAAGAATAGATTTTTTTTTTAGTTGTTTTAATGTTTATAGAATTTTTAAAGATTTTCTGATTAATTTTGCTTGCATTTAGTTACATTTTAATATTTAAAAGTATAAAAAAAAAAATACCAAGAATGCTTAAAGTATTCCTTGCATAGCATCATAGGTTTAATTGCATGAGTCAATTGCATTATTAAACAAAAGAACAAAAAAAAATTGGCTCTTTTTACATATTTAGCTTCTAGTTTTAAAATTAATACCTTTCTTTCATTAGTTTTAAGTTAATTAATTATATTAATATTAGAAATAGATAATTAATTTAATTCTACATATTAGGTTTTATTTAGGACTTAGTTAGGCTTTTAATTAATTTGATTGGGCTTAAAATCAAAAATAAAAAGAAAGGAAAAAAGAAAGAAAAGCGTTGTTTCAGTCTGATTTGGGCCAAGACCTAGCAGCCCATTTCTCTGGGGCTTTTGCATCCGTACTCACTTTTTGTGTCACGTTTTAACTTATACCCGCTTTGTAAAAAAATTGCATCCGTACCCGCTTTTGCGCATAACTTCAGCATGCTAGGCTGAAGTAGCAAAGACAATCACACAAAACTTCAGCATTCTAGTAGACGGGCCTGAAGTTTTTGTCTTTGTAAATGGGGAACTTCAGCATACGGGGCTGAAGTTCCCTAGTTATAAAGACAAAAACTTCAGCATACGGGCTGAAGTTCCCCCAGTTACAATGGGGAAACTTCAGCTCTAGAGCTGAAGTTATGTCTTTTGTAAATGGGGAACTTTAGCTCTAGAGCTGAAGTTTTGTCTTTGTAACTGGGGAACTTCAGTCCCGTATGCTGAAGTTTTGTCTTTATAACTGGCGAACTTCAGATTAACTGGTGAACTTCAACTCAGCGAGGGAAAGGGGAGCTGAAGTTATTTAAAAAGTGGGTATAAGTTAAAAGTTTTTTAAAAAAGCGGGTATAGGTTAAATGGGGGTGACCAAATAGGGTGCCCCGCGCAATTTTTACCATTTCTCTTGATCCGCCCCTGGCCCAACCCCCTTTCACCCGGTCCACCCCCCTTCCCCCCTATTTTCAAACGACGTCGTTCCATATAAAAATCTCATCTGTTGATCTTCTATGATCCAACGGTGGGAAACTAACCTCTCCCCTCCCTTAAATGTGTCCAAACAAGACCCCCCAACCCTAGACAACCTCACAGACCTCTTTTCTTCCTCTCTCTCAACTGCCTATCGCCACCGGCCGTCGAAAATTGCCCCACGACAGCGGCCCACCTCCAATCATGCCTAAATTTGTACCACATAGCCCCCAGGCCACCTTAAATCATACCCCCATATCAATTTCCCCAAAATCTCCACTCATCTCCTTTAATTTTAGATCCAAAATCTCGAAAACCTATATTTTTTTCTTTTCTGATTTTCGCATAATTTAGACTCGTTTTGACCTAGGACTTACGTTAATCGATTGCTCTTAACGAGAGTAATCGATTGACATTAGTTTTAGTTCATTTCGAGGTTGCCAAAATTTGACCGATCCATCAGAGTTCGGTCAACTCGCCTTAGACGGCCAGAGATCCTGTCTTCTTTCTCGTGGGTTTATCTTGTTCGTTGGCTTCGACAAATCTAAGCGGGTATCCATTTTCTCTTTGTTATTTTTCTGATTGTTTCTTTTTGGTTTTTGGTTTTTGGTTGTTTTTCTTCTTTTTCTCAGAGTGCCTATAGATCTTCAGTTTTTGGATTGCATGCTCGATTAGATTGATTAATGGTAATTTAGTGGAGTAAGAATAATGTTACTCAAGTCATGTTTAGTATTTTATTTAAATCATTGATTATAATTAAAGTTTCAAAGTACGACATGTAATTATGTGTTTTCTCGAATAGGATTTTTTTTCGAAGCCTAATTCGTTCTGTTTTGGGCCATTTGGCCAAGTCATTTGGTTCAAACCTAGATGGATATTTTACTTCTAGAAAGCAATAGAAGAGGGGATTAAAATAATAATAATAATAATAATAAGGGATAAGGATAAAAAAGTAACAGTAGCTGGCCATCTTGCCTTTTTCAGTTACAAAAATATTCCTTTCCCCTAAATTGACGATGACATATTCCCTCCCCCAACAGACCCTCTCTGATTTTTATATAGCCTATATATGCACCCTTCACACACATAGATGAGGACAGAAAAAAACGGCTGGGCACTCATCATTTCTCTCAAATAGACTCAAGAACACACTGACTTTCTTTTTCTTTTCTCTCTGAAATATGAGTTTAGACTTGGGAAAAAAAGGGTAAAAGACCACTTCGAACCCCATTGCATTGTTTTCAGTAGTTTTTCTGAGTTCTCGCTTGATTCTGGGATAAATTTGGAAGCTATTCCTTCTAGTTTGCTGCTGTTTATGCTGCTCTGTTGAACTTGGATTCATACCTGGTTTTCTGACCTTTATTTGTTGTTTCCTGCCATTAGGTATGTACAAATTTGCATATTAGCTTCCTGTTGCGATTATGAATAAAGTTTGGATTATCTGATGTTGTTTGTGTTTGATTTCCTTACTATGTTTCATTGAAATTGCTTCTGTGTAAACTTCTGGTTTTGGGTGCTCATCTGAACTAAATATGGTGACTGGATTTGTCTCTTGACTTGTTTACACAATTGTTCAATATCATTGTGTAGGTTTAATATCACAGATTCATTGTTGTTTTGGCTTACAAGTTCATATGCTAGAATCATCTCATTATCAGTTTGCTGTTTAGCTTGTGATGGTTTATTCTTTGAAAATTAGTGGTTCGTACTCCAAATGATATCTATACTAATGGACTAATCAAATTTGTTACATAGTCATTTAGATGTTATGCATGACAGATCTGATTCATAAGAGTAGCCCAATGGCTATTTTCTTATAACTCAGAGGTCTGCCTGCCTGAAGGAATAAGAGACGTACTATGCAAGAGTAGCTATGATCACTCAAGATAATGAGGTGGAGTCATGGAATGCATTGAACTAGTTTAGATTACTGAAAATTCATAATTTGAATAACCATTTCAGATACAGTACATGAGTGCTAAATTTGTGATCCGATGCCTTCATAGAAGATGTGTAATTGTTGATATTGAACTGTGCTTGTTCACTTGAATTTATCTCCTCGTTATTGACCAAATAAGTATATAGATCCATGTGTTTGGGCTCTTTATAACTGGGTTTCAATTTCCGTATGCCTCCATGGGAGGAGTCAATTAGCTACATTTGTGTTCGTTTACTCAATTAATTCAGAGACTATGAGTAGTATTTGCATGTGGTTGGATTGCCAATTTAAATGAGCAAAGCTATCATTTGAAGCACATTGGACAGAATAACGAAAGTTTCCTTCAAGCCAGTCTTAGTAAAAACATACACAATACTCAAATTTAGCAGGATGATTAACTATTGCCAAAAATTGCCCAACAATCCAGACACGATTAATATCAATCATCTGCTTTAATAAAGTAGCATTCATTTCCATAAGTTCATGCTCATAATAGATACTTCATACATAATCTCAAAGTAGTTTAGGAAAATAATTTATATATTCTCGCAGTTAGCTTTAGGCGCGTAATTAAACCATTGTGACTATGGGTACGGTTTCAGTGGCATGGTCACGATACATAAACCCCATTCGGATGTGCATTTCATGTGACCCGACCATAACTTCAAGAAATATTATAACAAACACATTGAAAATCGTGGGTACGGTTCCCGTGACGCGATTCGCTATGTGTACAAAAACAAAACAAGTGCGTGACATCGCGACTTGTTCAAAGATTTTTCCATAAATCTTGACCTTCAATCAAAACCAAAGTATTTAATAAAAATACCTCTTTAATATCGTAGCTTGCCTTAGCGCGTAATTAAATCATCACGGGTATGGGTACGATTCCCGTGGCATAGTCGTGATACATAATTTTTTATTCGGGTGTGCATTTCATGTGACTCGACCATAACTTAAAACATTAACTAAAAATAAACATGTTGTAGATTGTGGGATAGGTTTCCGTGACGCGATTTGCAATGTGAGCAAAAACAAATGGGTGCGCGACATCGCGACCTGTTCCAATAACTCCATAAATAATTAAAAGCGGCTAAAAGTTAAAGATGCACAAGTAGGTTTAAAATACATAATAAATCAAACAACTAGGCCAATTAAGAATAGTTGAGCGATCGTGCTAAAACCCGGGTTAACATAATTTCTTACCCGGTCTTCTGGTTTTCGCAGACTTTTAATGGAGTCAAATTTTTCCGATTTGGGATTTAAAATAAATCGGTGACTTGGAACACCATAAATTATTTCAAGTGGCGAATCTGAATAAAAATAATAATCTCATTTCGATAATGTCTCTTAAATTGGAAAAATTCTCTATCCCCCTCAAGACCTAGCATGGATCAAGGAACATCTCTCCCCTCAACATGCACCAGGCTTTACCCCTCACCACAACTACCCCGACACTTCATCCCAAATCTTCCACGCTGCACCAGCCAAAACACTTTCATACCCTGCTCCGGCACCTGCTCCTGTCTTCGTACCTCCTCCATGAGCTACACTCCACAGGTCCTCTAGTGAGCCTACATTCCAAGCCCCCGATACCCAATATTATGCCCCAAAACCCACTTTCAAAGTCCCGGATCCTTACTCTTACACCCCTCCATTTGAGCCTCATGCTGAAACTGAAAACCACCCAAGAACCCAGAGCAAGAGGAGATATTTAGGAAAGTAAAGATCCTGGAACAATCATTGACGAATATGCAAGGGTTCGGAAGCCAAGTGAGTGTGGCTTATAAGGATTTGTGTTTGTTTACTGATGTCCAACTTCCTGTCGGGTTCAAGATGCCCCAGTTTCACTTGTATGACGGGCATGGAGATCCCGTGGCCCACTTAAGAGGTTTTTGCAGCAAGATGAGGGGTGCGTGTGTGAAAGATGAACTGCTGATGGCATATATTTTAGTCAAAGCTTGAGTGCAGCGGCGCTGGAATGGTATACTCGCTAGGACACTAGCAGATGGTATACTTGGGATGACTTTGCTCAGGCTTTTGCTCAGCATTTTCAGTACAACATAACATTGTTCCAGATCGCCTTTCCGAAAAATCCCAACAAAAGTTTCAGAGAGTATGGTTTTCGATGGGGAGAACAGTCTGCACGGGTCAACCCTCAAATGGAAGAAGATGAAATGGTTGAATACTTCCTTCAAGCCCTGGAGCCTACTTATTTTGGCCATTTGATCTCAGCCATAGGAAAATCCTTCAACGAGGTGGTGAAAATTGGAGGAATGGTGGAGTAAGCACTCAAGTCAAGCAAGATTATGAGTTACTCTGCCATAAAGGCAACCGCGTAGGCGATCCAAGGTGGCACCGCAGGCATGTTAGGCAAAAAGAAGAAATAGGATGTTGCAATGGTTGTCTCAAGATCGTGGCATGGCCCGAGGGGTTCTCCTCACCAGTATGCCCAGCCTCGACCCCAACCTCAAGCCTACACCCAAGCTTCATATAATCCACCCCAACACTATTGCCCACCACAAGACCCTCAATATTCAATCAGACCACCCCAATACCATGTCCATCATACACAGTCATATGCTCAACCCCCTCCTTACCCGCATTGGCGTGCTCCAACTCCACAAAGTCCTTATCCACCCCCACCACCATACCGGAAGGCCAAGCTTTCGACCAAGGCTAGATTATAGAAAAGAGAGGCAACAGCGGAAAGAAACTTTCACTCCTCTGGGAGAGTCTTATACCAGTTTTTTTCAAAGATTGAGGCAATTGGATGTCTTGAGGCCGATTGAGTCGAAGCTACCAAATCCACCTCCAAGGAACCTTGACTATTCCCTCAGATGCGCATATTGTTCTGACGCCCCGAGGCATGACACACAGAAGTGTTAGCATTTGAAGAGGGCGATTCAAGAGCTTATTGATACAAACAAAATTGTGATCCAGAGTCCGGAGGCCCCAAACATCAATCAAAATCCTTTGTTGGCCCACACCGAGACGCACATGATTAAGATAGTTCGCACATGTGGGGAGTCTAAGAATTCTTCCAAGATTGTCATGATGATCCGTGCAGGCGAAAGTAATTCAGTTAAAGTTTCAGCTTCTACAAAGGCAATACCATTGGCAGTTGAAGGGATGACAGAAAAGCCAAGCACGCTCAATATTAAGCCACTTGTATTAGTCGTGAAAGGGTTCCCGATGGATTTTGGAGCAAAACAAGAAAAGCCAAAAGTTGTTGTGCCAGGAACCCCAAGCAAGCGTGTCATAATTGTGGAAGGGGCTCGCATTGCCCCTGTTGTCATTAAACCAGTGACCTAGCTGCCAGTAGTTGATACCAAGGTTGTTCCGTGGAATTACAATAAAGTGATAGTAACTTATAAAGGGAAGGAAGTGAAGGAAGAAGTCAATGAAACCGGAGGGTTGACTTGTTTCGGGAGAAGCTTTACCCCAGAAAAGTTGAGGAAAGCTAAGCCTTTCAAAGATAGCCAAATCCCAGTAAAGAAGCCAGTTAGCGAAGAAAAGGCGGAAGAGTTCTTGAAAAAAATGAAGGTGCAGGACTATTCCGTTGTGGAGCAGTTAAGGAAAACACTAGCTTAGATTTCTCTTTTATCTTTGCTGATACATTCAAATGAACACCGCAGGGCCTTCATGAAGATTTTGAATGAGGTCCATGTTCCTGATAAGATCACGGTAAACCATTTTGAGAATATTGATAACAAGATCTTTGAAGCAAACATGATCACTTTCTCGGATGACGAACTTCCCCTGGAGGGTACAGAACACAACCGAGCTCTTTATCTCACAGTGAAGTGCGAGGATTCTGTGGTCTCGAGGGTACTAGTTGATCATGGTTCCAGTGAATATATATTTTCCCTCTGTCCACTTTGCAAAAGTTGAAAATCGTTACTGAAAGGATCCACAGGAACAGTGTATTTATTCGAGGTTTTGACGGGGGAGGGAAGGATCCTGTTGGCGATATAATGCTCGAACTGACAATAGGGCCAGTTGAATTCACTATGGAGTTCCAAGTGCTAGATGTGGCCGTCTCCTACAACTTATTATTAGGCAGGCCCTGGATACATGTTGTTAAGGCAGTCCTGTCTTCTGTACACCAAATGGTAAAATTTGAGTAGGACATGCAGGAAATAGTTGTGCACGGTGACGAGAACTTATCTGCTTGCAATGACACATCTGTCCTGTTTATTGAAGCCGAAGATGATAAAGGGCCTTGTGTCTACCAAACTTTCGAAACAGTGTCAGTTGAGAAGATTCCTGAGAGAGAATGCCTTCTAGGTCGGAAGCTACCCTCCGCGTCCATCATGGTAGCAAATGAAATGTTGAGGAATGGTTTTGTGCTGGCCAAAGGTCTGGGTTCATCTCTACAGGGTATTATGCATCCAGTGTGTCTACGTGAAAGTCTTGGCACGTTTGGTCGGGGATCCAAGCCCACAGGGAAGGATGTGAAGAGGGCTAAAAAGTTTAAAAGGAAGGCATGGTCACTTCCTAAGCCTGTTACACACATCTCAAAGTCCTTTATCAAGCCATGGATCGCAAAACGCCTAGTATCAGTGGTCCCAAAACCTGTGTTCGACTTTGATGAAGAGCTGATCAAGAGGTACCAGAGTCTATTTAATGAGGTTAATATGGTAGAAATCGGAGAAGGTTCCAGTAATGCCAATGTGCAGCTTGTTGGGCCAAATATGAAGCTTAGCAATTGGAAAGCTACTCCTCTACCCACCTGGAAGGAGTTTTGGTAGTTTTCTTTGTTTTCCTTTCTATTATCTGGGTTATTCCAGGTTTGTGATCCAGATTTTTATTTTTCACTTGTTTTGATGCACAAACCCTTCTATCCTTTTATGAGTAATGAAATACAATTTCCAGTTTTTCCATTATTTCTGATAGCGTTTCATTTTGTTTTTCTTTTTGTACAGTTCTTTTTGTGTTGTTTTCAATGACATGACATGCATGAGGAATTTTCAGCCCAGTCTTAAAAGCCAATCTAATTCTGAAATAATAATCCAAGAAGTTGATTGTGATGATGAAACAAAATATGATGAAGAAGCAGCATTTGAGGAAATCAATAGAGAACTAAATCACTTTGAAGAAATACCCAAGCCTAACTTGAATGAAACTGAAGCAATCAATTTAGAAGATCGATATAATATCAGGGAAACCAATATATCACGACCCAATTTCCCACACGGGTCGTGATGGCGCCCAACAACACGGTTAGGCAAGCCAACGTAAATTATACTAAGTGTTACCCTTCCCATGTGATTAATTATTCCAACTTTTACCCGTTTTAAGCATTTATTAACATGATATTAGCCTGTGACATGAAAATTAAGACATATGATACATGAGCCAAAAGATAAGCATATGTATGGAAATACAGCCCAAAACCCAAAATATACGCAAGTGTGTTCCAGGAACTAGTGTCACGAGTATCACGGGCAACTATCTGAATATACATGGATAACAAATATGTAAACAATCCCATGGTCTGAAAGAAATAGACGGGAAATGACAAAAGGAAACTCCAGGGTGCTGCCAGAGATCGTCAGGAAAAGCAGCTCACCGCGAAGTCGACTCAGCCCAAGTCCGTACCTAACGCCGGCCTGATAATCAGATGTGCCAGCCTCCTGACCTGTACAGTCAAGTACAGAATAAAAAAAAAAAAAAAAAATGCAGCATGAGTACATAATAAATATGTACCCAGTGAGTATCCCGCCTAACCTCGAAGAGGTAGTGATGAGAAGTCAACACGACACCCACTAAGGTCCAACAAAATAAGTCAACAATGTAATAAAAACAGTAGGCATGTAAGGCAGTGAAGCAACAAGTATATATATATATATATGTAAGATACTGAAATCCAAGAAGGATACTGAGGATAAATAAAACAATTACTACTTCACTTTTTCCAAATATCTGTCAGATCAATTTCATGAAATTTAATAACAATAAAGCTTACGCATGCAGGGAGAGGACAACCGGCCGGAGTCACAGGATAGTCACGCTCGTGCACTGCCGATAGATCGATCGGCTCGTCCCAAAAGTGCACCTCACAAGCTCTCTATGCACTGCCGAAGGATCGATCGGCCCATCCCAAAAGTGCATCTCTCAACCTCTCTACGCACTACTGAAGGATAGATCGGCCCGTCCCAAAAGTGAGTCTCTCAATCTCTCTATACACTGCCGAGGGATCGACCAACCCGTCCCAAAAGTGCATCTCTCAATCTCTCTACGCACTGCCGAAAGATGGATCGGCCTGTCCCAAAAGTGCGCCTCTCAATAGAGTGGGGGGAAATCACACTCCGCTCGCGGAATATAATTTGCGAAGCGATCACATGCACATATATTATTACTCTTTAAAAGAGAATGCCTTTCCATAATCAAATTTCTTACAATTTTTCTCAAATTTCATAACTTCAGGAATATAAACAAATTGAAATGTAAATTCAGCACGCATATAGTTCATATCAATAAAAGCGCAAGGCATGATGTGAGCCTAATTACCCCGGACATGATAGAAATAGTCGTTACATACGGACTCTCGTTACTTTGTATGTGCGTAGCCCCCTCCCCACAAATTATCACATATAGAATTTAAATCACCTAGGGGGGCAATTACCCTTACAAGGTTAGAAAGGAGACTCACCTCGCGACAAAACCACCCCTCGGATCAAGGATGCGCCCGAATCTCCAAAATCTACCCTCGACGCCTCGCAACTAGCCAAATATAGTTCAATAACATCAATGCATGCTTAAAGTAGGGAAATCATTCTAGTGTACCCAATCTTCGACATTCTTGAGAAATTCTAAAAATCCAACCTCGGGCCCACATGCTTGGAGTCCGAAAATTCTCGAAGGGATCACTCACCCGAAGCCTAAGGATCATAATTATATGATTTATACAAGAATTCATAGCCTTAAATGGATAATTCTCCAAATTTTCTAAAATCCCAACTACCACCCAAAAATTGGATTTTACTAGGAATTAGTAGAGAATTTTCTTGACAATTCATGAATTTAATTAGAAAAAGGAGTGGAATTACTTACCTCTTGGAGGAATTGGGTGAAGGACTGCTTTCTCAAGCTCTAGGGCTCAACAATGAAGGTTAGGGGGTGAAATTATGTGAAGAAACCCGTGTTTTAGACATTTAAATAGGTCTGTCTACAGGGATTCTCGCACCTGCGACTTTGGGACCGTAGGTGCGGTCCTGCACCTGCAACGAAATGGCCACACCTTTGGAGGTTGGGCCTGGGGGCTGGGGTCGCACCAGCGAGGGAAATTCCGCACCTGCGGAAGATATGGCCGCACCTGCGGAGGTTGGGCGGGCGCTGGGGTCGCACCTGCGAGGGAAAGACCACACCAGCGGGCACAAGTCCGCACCTGCGGAAGTAGAGGGGTCCATGGGTTTTCAGCACCTGCGACTGGGCGACCGCAGGTGCGGTCACACCCGAAGCAGCTGCACCAGCCTTGGATTTTGCTGGTTTTTGGCCCCGTGCGGAGTTCGGGAGGCCCCTGGGCCCACCCGAGCCCCTAATAAATTATACCAACAAGTCCCAAATCATATGACGGACTCGCTCGAGCTTACGGAACACTCAAAAAATCGCTAAAACTCAAAATCACCCTCCAAACCCCTTGAATTCAAACTTAAGAACTTTAAGAATTCTAGATTTCATTCCATTGCGCCGAACGGGTCTATACTACTCGGAATGACCTCAAATTTTGCAGGCAGGTCATAATTAACATTACGGAACTATTCTCGGTCTCGGAATTTCATTCGTACCTCGAAAACACAAAAACACGTCCCAAACCAAAATATGGACTTAAAGGAACTTCTTATTTCAATATTGGGCGCTGAAATGCCCCCGGGTCATCAGAAACCCAATCCGAACATACGCCCAAGTCCGAAATCATCACACGAAGCTACTGGAATCGACGAAACTCGATTTCGGGGTCGTTACCCAAAATGTTGACCAAAGTCAAACTTGGCCTTAAAGGCCAACCTTAAGGAACCAATTGTTCCTATTGCACTCAAAACACCTCTGAATCTTGGACCACCAGTCCCCGCAAGTCATAAATCATAAAATTCCGCTATGGGAAGTTTCATTTGGGGGAACGGGGTCCGATAATGCAAAACGACCGGTCCGGTCGTTACATTCTCCACCTCTTAAACAAACGTGCGTCCTCGAACAGGTCTAGAATTATACTTGAAGTGATGAATAAGTGTGGATATCTGCTCCGTATGTCCTCCTCGGACTCCCAGGTCGCCTCCTCAACCGGTTGGCCCCTCCACTGGACCTTTACGGCAGAAACCCTCTTGGACCTCAACTAGCGGTCCCGTCTATCAAGGGTTCATCTGTATTTGATTGTACCTGGAGCAGGCGTCAAAAAATTGAGAATCTCATGGTCATCTGTGGCATCGATCATACGATCGATATTCGGCAGAGGAAAAGAATCTTTAGGACATGCTTTGTTCAAGTCTTTATAAACTACGCACATTCTAAGTTTATTTCCCTTCGTAGGGACTACCACTACGTTTGCTCACCATTCAGGATATTTTACTTTCCGAACGGTCCCTATTTTGAGAAGTTTGGTTACCTCATCCTTGATGAATTCATGCTTAACTTCAGATTGGATCCTTCTCTTTTGTTTTACTGGACGAAACTTCGGGTCCAAGCTCAATTGATGGGTAGTGATGTCCGGTGGGATCCCTGTCATATCGAGGTGGGACCAAGCAAAGCAATCCATGTTATCTAAAAGGAATTTAATGAGTTTTTTCCTAAGCTCGGGAGTTAACCCCGTGCGCAGGTATACCTTTCTTTCGGGCAAGTACTCGATCAGTATGACTTGTTCCAGCTCTTCGACCGTTGATTTGGTGGCGTCGAAACGTTGGGAATTATGAAGGATCGAGGGATCCAATAATCATCGTCCTCATCTGCTCCCTGCTTCTCCGATTGGGTCGAGGCTGGTGTCAGTGGTTGTTATTAGCCCTCCTGGTTTCCCTTTGACTATGATAATTTTGCTGATGAGAGCGCCAATACCGGTATTAATTCATCGACTACAAATATCTCCTTGGAGGCAGGTTTCTCCCCGTACACCATTTTTACTCCCTCCAGTGTTGGGAAGTTCAGAACTTGGTGAAGGGTTGAAGGTACCGCCCTCATGTGGTGAATCCAGGGCCTTCCGAGCAGGGCGTTGTATCTCATGCCGCCCTCTATCACATGGAATTTTGTTTCTTGAACGGTCCCGGCTATGTTTACTAGCAAAATAATATTACCTTTGGTAGTTTCAATTGCCATGTTGAAGCCGTTAAGAACCCGAGTTGCGGGCACAATTCGATCATGTACCAAGCTGCTCCACGACACTCGATCGAATGATGTTGGATGAGCTTCCTAGATCAATCAAAACACATTTAACTTGAATTTTATTGATAATGACAGATATTACCAGTGCATCATTGTGGGGTTGTGAGATCCCCTCTGCATCCTCATCATTGAAAGACAAGGTCCCTTTCGGCACGTAGTCTCGAGTTCGCTTTTCCCTGGTGATCGGCACCTTGGTGCGCTTGAATATGGGTCCCTGTGGAATATCGACCCCACCGGCGATCATGTGAGTCACGTGTTGTGGTTCTTCCTGTTCGTTCTTCCTGTTTGCATCCCTATCTCTAAAGTTGTTCTTAGCTCGATCGCTCAAGAATTCTCGAAGGTGGCCCTCGTTGAACAAACGGGAAACCTCCTCCCTTAGCTGTCTGTTGTTCTTCATTATATGGCCATGAGTACCATGGTATTTGCATATTTGATTAGGATTCCTCTGGGCCGGGTCGTTCTGTAGGAGTCGAGGCCGTCTGGTATCTTTGATCCGCCTAATGGCCGATACAATAGCTGATGCATCGACGCTGAGGTTGTATTCTGATAGTCGTTGTGCTTATGTGGGCTCGACATGTTTATCGAAACCACTCTTACTCATGAGCCCTCGAGAGCTCTATCCTCGATCATTTCTTCAATTACTTCGAACAGGGTTGCGTCCAGGACCGTTGTTTCTCCGATCTCCACCGTATGGTTGATACCGATCTTTGTACAATTGTGGTTCTCTGTCGATGTCCCTCTGAATTCTACCAACGGGCCTGATTGGATAAACGGAACTGAAAGGGGTTCCCAACTGATCATCCTCGACCCAGATTTTTTACTGGTACCGATTATGCACATTGACCCAGGTCACTGCTGGATATTCAATTAAATTATGCTTCAATTGTAATGAGACCACCGAACTTAGTGCGTTCAATCCTTGAGTAAAGGCCTGGATAGCCCAGTCATCTGTGCCCGGGGATAGGTCCATACATTCCATCTGGAACCGAGATACGAACTCTCTGAGCATTTCATTGTATTTCTGCTTCACTTTGAAGAGGTCCGACTTCCTAGTCTTGAGCTTTATGGCTCCAGCGCGTGCTTTGACGAAGGAATCAATGGAGTTGGGCGGCAGATTGTGGTACCATATCATTTCCCCCTTAAATAAAGTTTCTCCGAACTTCTTCAGCAAAACGGACTCAATCTCATCGTCCTCCAAATCATTCCCCTTTATGGCGCATGTGTATGAAGTGACATGCTCATTAGGGTCGGAGGTCCCATTATATTTGGGAATTTCTGGCATGCAGAATTTTTTGGGATGGGTTTAGGAGCTACACTTGGGGGAAAAGGCTTTTGCACGAACTTCTTCGAATCCAAACCTTTCAGGATCGGAGGTGCCCCCGTAATCTGATCAACTCGGGAGTTTTATGTTTCTACCTTTTTGTCATTTGCCTCGATCTTCTTTTCTCCTGATTCGATTTACTTTGTGAGCTCTTCAAGAATTTTCATAATGGCGTGGTCAGTCCCCGATTCGTTAGCATTTGACCATTCCAATACTGGTTCGGCCCTTTGAAAAACTTCCAGTGAGGGCTCGGGTTCGGCTCTACTCAAAGCTCGGTTCTGGTTTTGGAGTTGCGCTATGGCAGCTTGTTGAACCTGCAGCATTTCAAATACTACTCGAAGGCTAACTCCACCGTCTTCGCCGCCCTATGCATCTTGACCAGCTAGTCAAACGTCTCTGCAGATGCTATTTTCAGGGTCAACGCCCAGATTCGCATTTAGGGCGACGAGGGAACTGATGTCGATGGGGTCTGCAGCTGGTACTCCCTCGAGGCCAACCTGAGGTACTTCGATCCCTAGGGCAGCTACATTGTCGTTTTTCCCATAGAAACCCAGGCTATTGTCGGCGTGTGTGGGTACTGTTTGAGAGTTCGACATGCTGATCCTGAAATAAAAAACACTTACGAGAACAAGCGTAAAGCAGAGTGTCTTATGAGACTTAGTACTAAGCAATCACTATTATCCTTAGCCTCACGGTAACGTCAAACTGTTTACCCTTAAAATCGAAAAATAATTAAACTTATAAGTGGTTTTAAGGACACGTAATTTCACCTAATACTAATTGGTAAATATGATGGTTAATGATAGAAATTAACAGTAAAATAAAGCAAACCAGTATTGAAATGCAATTCGGCCATCGAGCTAGATCGCCCTCGAACCGGCTGAGAATACAGCTAAGTAATACGGTATAAATTGATGAACAAGAGAGTATAAGAGATAAAAGAGTATTATATTGCTTTGATATGCGAGAGTTAGATGGTTACAAATGATTAGAACCCCCTTTATATAGTAGAGAAATTCCACTTATGGTACAGTTCTAATTACATAAGGGAATCTCATGATTAGCTAAATAACCATTCTTAATTTGATCTGTTTCGAGATTTCGGCCACGATCCTCAACCGGTTACGGATATCTCGGCTTCCCGTTTGTACGTTATCTTCGGTCTCGCTCGATGTCTATCATGTTTGGTCTCGAACTCGATTGGTACTTCAAATCCCGAGTTCATCTTCATGTCTCGGTCCGATATAATACGGGTCGATCCTCGACCCACCATCCTGGTCTCGACAAAATCAGGTGAACCGGATTTTAGCCGTATACACAAATTGCGAGTGTAACGACTATATTACGAGAGTTACTCATCTAACATGGCCCAGCCGCCCATGTATAATTTATTGCGGTTCCCTCTCTTCCAAGGTAGATAATTTCCTATTGGATGTAAATATGCTGGAATTATTAATACAAAAAGAAGACTAATTATTAGAGGGACTAATATAAAAAGAAGACTAATTAAGGTTCATTTACTCCATTATTCGCTTGCGCATGAGGATGACATATTTATTACGTAATTGTTTTATAAATTATGCACCAGTACCTTTTAATATTAATTGCAATGTATTTAATAAAATAAAATCACATGACATAATAATACATTACTAGTTGTTATTGATTGTTGGGAATGAAATAATACCGATTGTCAACCCTTAGATTAACAATACCAGAATCACCATATATAAAAGAATATGTTGTTTTCATTGCTGTTATTAATGAAATAAATACCAGTTGTCAACCCTTAGACTTAGATTAACAAAACCAAGTGGCAATTAATGTGAAAAAATATATATGCAGAGAACACCTTCCCGCACGTTTGGCTATGATAATTTAAAAGAATATGAGCTTCCAACCAAAAGCTTTAGAGGCATGTGAAGTGACCCAAGTATTATGAAATCCTTTGAAAACTCTTGCACAACCTACAAAGAAAAGTGTACTTCTCTGACAATTAATAAGGTATTCGGTGGCGAGCATGACTAGTAAAATTGTTATCACGTGATCGGGAGGTCACGAGTTCGAGATGTGGAAACAGATTCTTGCAGAAATGTAGGGTAAGATTTTGTACAATAGGTTCTTGTAGTTCGACCCTTCTCCGCACCCCATGTATAACAGAAGCTTAGTTCACCGGGCTACCTTTTTTATAAAGTATTTGAATAGCATCACTATGGGTGTGCTTGGTACGAAGGAATAGACAATATTTTCATGGAAAATGTGTGGTTTTGCCACTTATTTTTCCTTGTTTGATTGGTGAGTGAAAAATTTATTCCGGAAAATATTTTTTCATGTTTGGTTAGAGAGCAAAAAATATTTTTTCATGCTCTCTCCTCAGCCCCCTTCCCCCAAGTCCCCATGTTTCCTTGTTCGCCCCCCCCCCCCCCCCCCCNCACACACACCCAAATACTCAACGTTTTCAGGACTACTCTATTTTAATTTAGGTTGAGGGGTGGTGGGTGAGGGTGGGGTGGGTAGGCGGTGTGGGGCAGGGTTGGGGTTGGGTGGGTTAGTTTGGGGGTTGGTTGGGATGGGGAATAGAAAGGGAAAATATTTTCCTCCAATTGTAGGAAAATGAGTTCGCGAAGAAAATGTTTTCCAAAACATTTAAGCCAATCAAATATGGAAAAAGTAGAAAATATTTTCCGATTTTCCTTCGTACCAAACACATCCTATACGTAAAAGAAGATGTTGCTTGCATGTTGGGAATGAACTTATTGTTAGGTGTTGTCATGATGTTCTTACCATATTAGGTTTTCCTATTTCTTGAAAGAAAGGACAATATATTTATCATAATTGAGTTTTTCTTTTTGTAGAGGAAAATTATAATTATTTCATGTTTGGCTAGTTCTTTTTCTTGTAAGAAAAGGTTTGGACTTCTATAAATTGAGGATCCTTCCTTCTCATTCAGTAGCATCCACAGTGTAGTCATATGAGGTTTGAGAGTCGTGTTTAGGGGGAGAACTTTATGGGACAAGTGTTAGTGTGTCACTTGTGTTTGCCTCTTCGTGAGGTTGTTCTCTCGATATTTTGTATTCTCTTTTATTATAGTGGATTGCTCATCTCCGCCCGTGGACATAAGTCAATTGGCCGAACCACGTTAAATGTTTATGTATCTTTTGATGTATTTCTCTTTTGTTGTTTGATTTATCGCCGTTCAATTGTTGCGTTACTAACTTCCGCATGACACCTGACTTTTCAGTCCTAACACTTATAACCAATTGTCAACACTTGGAACAAAAGCTATTGGGAATATAATATTTGTAAAACATCACTATAAAAGATGTTGCTTGTTATTTAATCTCGTACATAGTACTCTTCTTGAGAAATACTAAATCTCATACCTCTTAGTACTCTTGAAAGTTCCTAATATATAATGTATCATCATCTTCTTCTTCTTTCTCCCATAGAAGCCATAATAGCAGGACTTGTAACCCTTGCATTTGTATTCTATTTCCTATGGAACTTTAGGAAATCCTCAAAAACCCTACCCCCAGAAATCCCAGGAGGATGGCCAGTGATCGGCCATCTTTTTTATTTCAAAAAGACGCCGATCACGATCGTACTTTAGCTCAAAAACTCGGAGATTTAGCTGACAAACATGGTCCAATCTTCACTTACAAGCTAGGGTTTCGCCGTTTTTTGGTGGTGAGTAGTTATGACGCCATTAAAGAATGTTTCACCACCAACGATATACGTTTCTCTAATCGCCCCGCCTTACTATTCGGTGATCACCTTTGCTATAACAATGCCATGCTTTTTATTGCCAAATATGGACCTTATCGGAGAAAAATTCGAAAGCTAGTGAATCAAGAAGTTCTCTCGGTCAATCGACTCGAATAATTCAAACGTATTAGGTTTTCTATAGTTCAAGAAAATGTTAAAGAACTATATGATCATTGTGATACAACGATAAATCTTACTGATTGGATAGATAAGTTGACATTCGACATAATTTTGAAAATGATTGCTGGGAAGAGTTATAATAATGGACATGGAGAAATACTCAAAATAGCTTTTCAAAAGTTTATGGTTATTGCCATGGAATTTGAGCTATATGATATTTTTCCTATTCCATTGTTTAAGTGGGTGGATTTTGGTGGGAATATTAAGGTTGTGAAAGAAACTTTCAAGGATATTGATACTATTTTTCAAGGTTGGTTAGATGAACACATTAAGAAGGGAGAAATGAATGAGATTTTGGATGAAAATGAAGAAGATTTCATTGATTCTATGCTTTCTAAAACAAGCAATGAACATCTTGGTGATACTTATTCTCCTAACACCACCATCAAAGCAACAATATTTGTAAGTTATCTCTAACTCTAAGTGTATTTTAATATGTTGTCGTAGGAAATTTTTTTTTTCTTTTTTTTTAAAATATAAGCTCATAATCTTACTTTTTAGAGTTTAAGAGTCCGTTTGGACATAACAATTTTTTCATTTTTTTTTCGAAAAGTTTTCACTTTTTTCGAAATCTGTGTTTGGCCATAAAATTTTTCATTTTCACCTGAAGGTGAATTTTTGGAATTTTTTCAAATTAGAAAAACTCCAAAAAGCTATTTTTCATAATTTTCATTCAAATCACTCACAAAACATCAAAAACAACCCAAGATTATATTTATGTCCAAACACAACTCTAATTTTCAAATACAATTTTCACTTAAAAAAATAATTCAATTTTATTTGGAATTTTACAATTCTTATGCCCAAACGCCCACTAAGTACTACTTACCAATGATATACAAAATATTCATATAAAGCATTCATTGGTAACCTACAATAAATGATAAATTACTATTTCTATAGTATGGTATTCAAAACTTAAACGATTTAATGTATAGATGTGAGGTCATATTTCATGAAAGTAAGTCATATTACTTCCTATAATAAATATAGATAAGTTGATAGAGCAAATCTAAACTAAAGCTCTTCCCTAAAATATCGTAGACTAGGATTTCAATAATCCTGGATTTTCATATTTGAATTTCTTATTCGTATTCTTTTTACATGTTCTCTAATTTGTCCATATATATAGTCATTGGTCTTGGACGCAACAGAGACGCTTGCTCTTCACATAAAGTGGGTAATGGCGTTATTGATAAACAATAAGCTTGAAATGGAAAAAGCACAAGAAGAGATTGACACCATTGTTGGTAAAGATAGATGGGTAGAAGAGAGCGATATCAAGAATTTGGTGTACCTCCAAGCAATTGTTAAGGAAGCATTACGTTTATATCCACCTGCACCTTTGTCAGTACCACACGAATCTGTGGAAGATTGTGTTGTCAACGGGTACGTATTGTTAGAGTTTTGTCCTGGTTTTCTTATTATATTTGAATTTTACTTTTCTTGAAGGAAAGATAATTTATTTATCATAGTTCATTCTTACTTTTTCTAAAATAAATTCTAAATCTCTTTTATATTTGACTAATTCTTTTTTGGAGTAAAAGGTTTTGCGCTTATTCTTCCTCCTCATTCATAACAACATCCACAATATTGTCCTATTACATCTCTATTGTTTTTGTTACGTTGACTTATTTATCATTGTCCAAGTTTTATTTTGTTAGCTTCAGTATGACACCTGCTAATATTGATTGCGATAGGTACCACATCCCTAAGGGGACCGTACTACTTCCAAATGTTATGAAACTACAACGAGATCCGAAAATGTGGTCCGATCCTAATAAATTCGATCCAGAAAGATTCTTGACAACTCATGCAAAAATTGACTATCGCGGCCAGCACTACGAGTTGATCCCTTTTGGGACGGGGAGACGAGCTTGTCCCGCAATGACTTACGCATTGCAAGTGGAATACCTTTCAATTGCGCATTTGATCCAGGGTTTTAATTTTAACACTGCATCAAATGAGCCTTTAGATATGAAAGAAGGCGTAGGCATAACTTCACCTAAGAAGAATCCTATTGAAGTGTTAATTACACCTCGCCTACCTACTATGCTTTATCAATATTAAGATGTTTTGTTGTTATGATTTACTGATATTCAACTCTTTGTCGCTCTGATCTGTTCCTCAATATTTAAAATTAAGATATTTCATTTTGGTTAAGATTGTTTCACATATGGTTATTCATCTACTTTATAAGTGATTGTGCTCGATGAATAATACCAAGTTTGATTAGGGCAGAAGTCATAAGATGAGCTCAGTCCTCTATGGCATAGCCTCTTCATGAAGTTCTTGTTCAAGTTTAATTTCAATTCTTTTCCTTTATTCAAACCTCTTTTTTCAATTTCAAAGTAACCTTTTACAAAACCATTCATACGGTTGTGAAAACTTACAATTCCACGTAAGAGTTTAACTCATATGCACTGAGAATATAATCAATTAATTTTGTAGTATTTATCAGTGTGTAAAATATGTCGTAACATATATTTATCGCCTAATTTTTAATTTACAGATATACCCTTTTTATTTATGCACGTTTATCGATGCAAGAAAAGGAACTAAAAAGCAGAAACCCCCCACACCCCCACCCCACACACACACGAAAAAGGAGGGGGAGAGCCAAATAAGACGGAAGGTTACGTACTTTTATCCAAAAATTGCTTAGGAGCAAGTAATTAATTAAGTTTGCATCGACAATTAATCTTATGCTTGTATGTTTAATTAAGTTTGCATCAATAATTAATCTTTGATTTTGTATAATGAAATTCGAATGTAAAGGAAAAGCAAATCAACCCAATGAATATAATACTTTAGGTAAACAGGTAAATAAACAAACAAAATTAAGTCACATTCATAACAATAGAAAACATCAAAATTACAATATCACTGCAAACTTGAGTTCTCAATCACAATGTCATTAGGGATCTAACCCTAATTAAAGCAAAAGTAGTGGAAGAAACATACGTTAAAACCCTCATATATGTATCCATATTATTCCTACATAAACTTTCATATTTATTTTATTTTATTTTATTTATTGCCTATAGTATATATAACATTAATACATGGATGCTTCTTTTTTCATTCCAACATATCCTTGAAAACCTTTTAAGGCTGGACTTCATTTTCATCCAAGGCTTTTGCTTCTGCAGCTGAGTAACAACACCTACATCCTCCATATCTACTGTGCCCACAGCAACCATATCGGCAGCCGCCACCGCCCCAGCCACCGCCACCACCACGACCTCCCCAGCCACTGCCACCACGGCCTCCCCAGCTGCCACCACCACGTCCTCCATAACCGCCACCTCCCCAACCATACCCGTAACCACCTTGTCCACCGTAGCCATAACCATAACCGTCATCTCTGTTACCAGCCACTACGTTATCATCTTTTTCCGCAACTACAGCATCTTCTGCATATAATATTTACACTATTAATTAATATAATTTAAAATGTAGTAACATGTTACTATTTGACCTTTTTAGATAACTAGTTCCACTTATTAAGTAACAGTTTACGTTGCACTTATATTTTTATCGACCCTAAATTGTCTAAGAATTCTTTTAGAAAAGGCTCTTAGTATGAAATTTACGAGGTGTGCAACATCTCCGGCAACCATAGTGGCCGTAACCACCGCAGCAGCCGTATCGACAGCGACCTCCGCCTCCGTACTGGTCTGTTTCCTTTGACTCCTCGCTGTTTGTTTCTTCTACTTCATTAGCTGCAATGCGGATAAGAGAAATAGATTATTGAAGTTTTTAATTCTGCTCGTAATTTGAAGAGATAAAAGAAGAAGAATTAACCTAAATAGCTGCCACTCAACGCTTAAATTAAAAAATAGCAATAGATATATATACTGACAATATTCTACTTTTTTCAGATTGAGTAAAATATCATATTAATTGTTGTCCCTCTTTAATAGCTCCATCACAAGATTTTGAAATCTCTTTCTGTGTGCTGACTATATTAGAAATATTACAATTAGATAAGTTAAAATTACACAATTAAAGATAAATTTATTTATCAATATATTGATTAATCGGACAAACTAAAATGGTTAATTACATATTATGCATAAAAATGAGGCGTTAATCTATTTTTAATAGGCAAATAGTAATTCGAAAGCAATTACTCGATATAACAGATTAAATAATATTAATAAAAATATTTAATATTATCGATGTATATAAATTAAATCCTTACGTGACGCACAACACCTACGACAGCCATAGCGTCCCCAACCACCACAGCAGCCATATCTACAACGGCCCCCGCTTCCGTGCTGATCCGTTTCCTTTGGCTCCTCCTTTTTGGTTGTTTCTTTCACTTCATTAGCTGCAATAATAATAATAAATTTTATTATTCATGAACGCTTTATATTTGAAAATTAGTAATATACACTAATTTAAATGAACTTTGTTAATTGAACATTTTCATTGGAAAAACATTAGTTTCTATATTTTGACAACATCCACCAATAGTAAAATTGTAAAAAGCTTATTGCACATATTATGTTAATATAATGAAAAGATATTCATTAAAATGAGCACTTCATAAAGTGCGTGTATATATATATATGTGTGTATATATAGCGAAGTGCGGTTATAGAGAACATATATTATAACATAACATAAAATTTGAAAAAACTTGACTTTTATAGAGAAACGTTGTTATATAAGGATGTTGTTATAGAGATATTTGACGATATAAGTAAAAGTTTATCATATTATGAAAATCGAATGAAGATCAACACTAGTAGAGGGAAAAAGAGAACTATAGAGAAGAGTAAGATACTAATTATTTTTGTTCATGAGAAATAAAAATGAGGTAAATATCATAATAATAGGAATATGAAAAGTTAGTCTATACCCTTCTTTTCATCTTTGGATGTTTCAGTGGCAATTACAGAATAGGAGACGAGAAGAAGAACGAAAAACAAAGGGAGAATACAAGTTTTGAGCTTCATTTTTTTGTGTGTATAACAAAAAGAAGTGAGTAAAGATTTGCTATCAAAGCCACCTTTTATAGCAAAAGAGGAGTAGTAGTAAGGTTAATATCATAGGCGGAGCCGGCATTTCAAGCTCATGAGGTCAGGATTTTAATCGTTCGAAGTTATTAGGTTTTAAATTAATAATTTATACGTATTCGATAGAATTTGTGAGACAAATAAAGGGTTTCAACTAAATCTATTGGGTTCGGCCGAACCCGCTTTCGACACTCTAACTCCGACCCTGGTTACTATAATGGAGAAAGAACCAAATATTTCATTAAATGAAGACCAATATGTTTTCTATACTTTTTCTTCTATGCCTATCTATGCAAATGTTGTTGGGTGTTGAGGATTTTGGATCCTTTCAATTCTTTTCAAAATCTTATCAAAGCAATTTTTTTTATCTTCATCTTTTTCAAACTCTTATCAAATTGGTTACAAATATGTGCATACGAAATATGTATAGCTACTATTTGGTCTGACTTGGTCTGGGGCTATCGCAACCAGGACAGCTAAATAAAATTAGTAGTCTAAAATAAAATTTTAATAAGATGTCTTAAACTTTTTAATAAAATTAAATATATATTTTGATCTGAAAATTTATTTTAATTTTATGACTTCTTGAGATGCAAAAATGTAAGCTCTCGTTTGGCCATAAAATTTGGGAGCTTGTTTTTAAATTTTATTTTCAAATATCTGTTTGTTTATAGATTTTAATTATTTTTTGGTAAATTTTGAAAACAAAATTTTCAAATCCTAAAAACAGCTCTAGAGTAATTTTTGAATTTTTTGAAGTTTTTTACTCACAAAACTTCAAATGCTTTTTAAGTAAAATGAATATCCAATAGCAATTTTAACTTCCAAAAATCATATTTATCTCATCTTCAAAAATTTATTTTCAAATTTCCAATCAAATCTATATCCAAACGCTACAGTAATTTTTTAAGATGAAGTTTTCATCACTATCAATTTTTCAAAGTCGACATACAGTGTTTGTTTTTTTTTTTTTTTTTTTACAAATATCATGTTCCTTTTTTTTTGTACAAGGTAGCAAAGCTAGCTACTTCCAGAATATTAGCATACCCTTTTTTTTTATCTTAAAAAAAAATCATTTTGATTATTTAATACACAAATTAGGACATCAGTGGTGGTACGAAGTCAGCAATTGAGAGCCATGTTCATAAACTCTTACGTGAAAAGAAAGTCAAAAATGTTGTGTTATAGATGATTTCACTATAGAATTAAGTCAACCACTGAGGTATGCAATATTATCAGCCTTGGTTGACCAAAACAAGGATATGCTTCAAGAGAATAGTATGTTAAAAACAGATAAATTTATCTTTGGGGAATCAAACAAAATTTTCTACGTTTAAAATTTGAGATCTCCGAAATCCCTAATTTTGTAGGTCTTATTGGTTATGTAGGGATTTTATTGCTACATTTAAAAAATAAAATAGTACTTTGAGTTATAGTAAATATGAATTTTACTTCGTAATTTCTGTAAACATCAAAGAATTTGTAAATTAAAGCCGAAGTTGGTTCTCGATTTGGGCCGAGAGGAAGGCTTCATTTTGGAGATTTGCGGTCGTACCATATATTTGTGACACCTTTTAATTTGTATCCTATTTTTAAAAATTATTAATTTGATAGTCAGATGACAAAAAATTCTTAATAATATGACAATTACACCCCTGACAAATCGCGTGATCTGCAACCTCATTCGTGAAAAAAGATCTCATTTTCTCCTCTTAGCAACTTTATTAAAAAACCAGAAATTTGTCCAGATTATTCATCTCCATAATCACACTTGCATGAAGTTGTTTCACCTTGAAGCTAAAACTTCATGCTAATATAGCACGAAGTTGTTTCCCATTGACGCTAAAACTTCATGCTAGTGCATGCTGAAGTTATTTATCCTGCAGTCTACATTTTTGTAATGAGTTTTATCTGAAACTTCAGTCTAAACATGCTGAAGTTATTTAGTTCATTTGCGAAAATATCATACTAAACATGCTTAAGCTTTTTAATTCAGTTGCTAAAACTTCAGACTAAACATGCTTAAGTACTTGTCTTGCAATTTGTAATTTTCTAATGAGTTTTTGCTAATGCATGCTGAAGTTATTCAGTTCATTTGCTAAAACTTCATACTAAACATGCTTAAGTTATTTAGTTCATTTGCTAAAACTTCAGACTAAATATGCTCAAGTTTTTTTTAGTTCATTTGCTAAAACTTCAAACTAAACATGCTTAAGTTTTTTAGTTCATTTGCTTTGCTTAAACTTCACACCAAAACATGCTGAAGTTTTGTCCTACAGTCTATAGTTTTATGAGTTTTCTTCGAAACTTCAGTCTAAACAAGCTAAAGTTTTTAGTTCATTTGCTAAAACTTCAGACTAAACATGCTTAAGTTTTTGTCTTGCAGTATGTAATTTTCTAATGAGTTTTTTCTAATGCATACTGAAGTTATTTAGTTCATTTGCTAAAACTTCAGACTAAACATGCTTAAGTTTTTGTCTTGCAGTATGTAATTTTCTAATGAGTTTTTTCTAATGCATACTGAAGTTATTTAGTTCATTTGCTAAAACTTCATACCAAAATATACTGAAGTTTTGTCCTTAGTCTACAATTTTGTCAATAGTTCTGAAGGGCGAAATCGTCTTTTTAAAACGCTTTTAACAACAAAAAAAAAGTACGAATGCAAACGAAAAAACAAAACAAGTATAAGTTAAAAGGGGGCGACCAAATAGGGCGTCCCAGGTAAGTTTTACCTTCATTTCATACATTTGCTAGTAAGAAGGTGAAAATAGCACGCTCTAGCCAGTTTTCGGACTGGTAATCAAAAAATAGTTAGCATTTGCAAAGTTATTGAAAAATAGTCATTGTTTTGCTGAAACACGAAAAATTTCAACATAATATGCGGAATTATGAAGCTCCTGCATACAAACTTTCAAAGTTCCAGCACAATATGGTGATTATGGAGCTCTTGCATATAAACTTCTCGCATATTATGTTGGAACGTCAGCACATTATACTGAAAGCTCATATGTAAAAAATTCGAACTCCAGCATATTATGCTGGAATATCAGAATTTATCTTTACATAAAAAAATAATTAATTTTCGATTACTTTTAAAACTGTGGTTATTTCTCAATTACCGATTTTAAATCTGATTATTTTTATTTTTCCTGGTAACAAGACTAGGGCTGATGGACCAGCAGTAGGCCCACATTAACATCCTCCAATCAATCAACACCAATCAAGCTTCTAGGTGACAAATCAATTTTGCCTATTATTATATGGAGAAGCAGCAAAGTGAAAAGAGTGAAGTAAACCAAGGACAGTCGATACCTTAAAAATGAATAGTTTTAATTTTTTGCCTCAAATTTTTAAGTGTCAAAAATGAAAAATGTTGCTGATGAGGCAAGCTAGATGCAATATTTGTTAAACTTGAAGTTCTGCCCATAACAAGCGGGTCAATAAAAATCAAAATCACCTACTTCCAAGGTCATTCTTGCAAATCACCCTTGTCAAGCATGTCAAGCAAGAATGATACGAATCCCATTGGCCCGATTGATTCGCATTCGAATCGAGTAGGCTTACTATAATTTCAAAGGTGAAAAGATCTCAATCATCTCGTTGCACAAACAGATAAAACCTAGAATATTTCAACCAAAGTATGGATTTGTCTAGTAGCTAAATTTAATGCTACCCTCTACACCCAGCTCATTTTGTCTAGATTATCATATGGTATGATTTAACCGGAATACAATGTTCACTAGCACGTTTCGGCTGATTATATATTGCTACTTCAGTTTTAAATTGCATTACAGTGAAGTGCAGATATTAAAATTTAAATCACTAAGTGATTTGTTTTCAATTATTTAAATTATGATTGACTGATTTTATGCGATATTTGTTCTAGTTAGAAGTAGCATATACCCCTTTCAAATATTAAAAATGTTTTGGTAGAGGCCTATCATGTTATTTACCGAGTTCTGAACCATATACGCAGTGGCGGAGCCACCTTATAGGAAGGGGTGACACCCTTTTGCGGGAAAATATACATTATGTAGCTAGGTAAAAAAATAAATTATATATATATATACTATGTATTAACTAGCCTTAATTTCCTGGTATGTTTACTTTTATATATTTTGACACCCCTTAACGAAAATTCTGGCTCCACCACTGCATGCATACAGGGGATTTTGGGATTTTCGTTTATAGAAGGGAAGTGAAATTGTTGTTAAAATTTAACAGATTTAACTATTGAGAAACCCAAAGTAGACTAACTTTGGAAGAAAAGAGTATCTCTAGACAAATTTTACAATCAATAAAATATCTAAAATTTAAAATGGTAATATTCAGGGGAATATTGGCAAATGGATCAAAACAAGACAAACAGAAAGTTGAAAATAAAGGATGAAGCAAGCAAGAAAATATTTTCTCTTTATTGAACAGAACAACTTACAAAACGGATTACTCAATGCTAAATGTCATTGTCTTAGCTTTGTTAATTCCTCCTGTTTCTCAACCTCATGCTTATAATTCCCCTACAAATCATCCAACCTCATGCTTATATTACACAGGGCGAGCTTAAGTTTTGTGCACTGACAGTGTATACGATGGGGCATGTTGTAGACATAGGGAAGCCAGTAAATTACACGGGTGGGCTCGAGTTCTCGAGCCTAACATACACAGTGACAAAGAGGATAAAAGATGAAGATGGGAAATGGTTAAGTCAAGAAGTAGACTTATTGCACCAAATAACAGGATATGCACCAAAAGGATGTATTACTGCAGTTATGGGACCAAGTGGTGCTGGAAAATCTACACTTTTAGATGGATTGGCTGGTAGAATTGCAAGTGGAAGTCTTAGGGGTAAAGCATCAATGGGTGGTGTAGATATGAGTCCAAGTTTGATCAAAGGAAGTTCAGCATATATAATGCAAGATGATAGACTTTTTCCTATGCTTACTGTCTATGAAACATTCATGTTTGCTGCTGATTTTAGGTTGGGCTCACTCTCATTGTCCGAAAAACAGGATCGCGTTGAGAAGCTAATCGAGCAACTTGGATTATCTGTAAGTGTACCAAGAATAGTCCTTGTTGGTACATGTTGTGTCATTCTTACCGGTAGTATTAACACTATTCTTGTAGTTTCCTATTCCTAGATCTTTGTCGTTATATGGCTGTTTGCTTTCGTTGTCCTATTACCTTGTTGATGCTATTGTTTGTTTACTGCTCCCTTTTCTGTTCCTGAACCGAGGGTGTACCAAAAACAACCCCTCTACCCTTATAAGGTAGGGGTAAGGTCTGCGTACATGCTACCCTCCCCAGACCCCACTTGTGGGATTTCACTGAGTTTGTTGTTGTTGTTTGTCTGGTGTTTCTTAAGTCTAAACCCTTGTGTGGTTTTGATCATTTGTTTTATGGCAGTCAACTAGGAACACTTACATAGGTGATGAAGGGACGCGAGGAGTATCTGGTGGAGAGCGTCGTAGGGTGTCAATCGGGGTGGACATTATACATGGACCTTCATTACTATTCTTGGATGAGCCAACTTCAGGTCTTGATTCGACTAGCGCTCATAGTGTAATTGAGAAAGTGCACGATATAGCCCGAAGTGGAAGCACTGTGATACTAACAATTCATCAACCTTCATACCGGATTCAATTGCTTCTTGATCATCTCATCATCCTGGCTCGCGGACAACTCATGTATCAAGGAGCAACAAATGATGTATCTCTCTATCTTGTCAGGATGGGGCGCAAAGTGCCTAAGAACGAAAGCTCGATAGAACACCTGATTGATGTAATTCAAGAATATGATCAATCCGAGCTTGGAGTAGAAGCAGTAGCTGCATTTGCACTTACTGGTATGAAACCTCCACCGATAGGTGCAGCACACGAGATGTCAGCTTCCACTGTGCTAGCTCCATCACCTGCCCGGCCATCACACCGTGCTAAACATCAGGCCTTGGAGGCACAGGGTCGTGACAAGGCGAGCAAACGTCTTCGCTTGCAAACCAGTGCACAAGATGACACAGGATTTGATCACAGTGTAAGGAGTCCCTGGAATACATCTAAATCCTGGAGTGCCAGCCAGAGTGGTGTTCTAAAATCTCTAGGATTTTCACCAGCTCGGCGCAATGATCCTAAAAGCCCAAGTATTATGGGGTAAAAACATTCACTTCACTTCTAATTCATGGTACACAAATGCCTTTCAAGTTAGAAATTTGTATACTATTAGATCGTCTAAAAGATAAGTATAGGTAACTATCCATAATAAGTGGTACTATAACTTAAAAGTTTATTCAGATAACCTGCTATAACATGTCGAAATACACTTATACTGTAATAATATTTTGTGTACATGAGTTAAACTTAACTACAATTTGGGATGTTTGTGCAGTTCTTCTCCAGGATGCTATGCCTATTCTGCAGAGATTGTTCAAAGTACTCCAACTCCTCATAGTAGTGACTACACTGTCAATGAAAATGATTATTTAACACCCAATGATCTTACACCCCATACCAATCATTCTATCCATGATCTCGGGCCAAAGTTTGCGAATTCCTTCTTCTCTGAGACATGGATTCTAATGAGACGCAACTTTATAAACATCAGTCGTACCCCTGAACTATTCCTCTCTAGGCTCGTCGTGCTATCAGCTATGGGAATTATGATGGCCACTATGTTTTTGCATCCTAAAGACAACATTCAAGGGATCACAAGTCGCCTCAGTTTCTTCATCTTTACATGTACCCTCTTTTTCTTTTCATCCAATGATGCTGTTCCAGCTTTCATTCAAGAACGATTTGTCTACATTCGCGAGACGTCTCACAATAAGTATAGGGCCTCTTCTTACACAATTGCAGGTCTAAAATCTTTTCTTGATCTTATTACTCCATGTTAGTAATTAATCTTCTTTTTTATTCCCCTCTGGCCGCTCTTTGTTGGAGCTATTGCTCCTTTGATAACTCGAGCCCACAACCCTGAGGTTGTAGGTGGGGTGTGCTGAACATCTGAGCGACCCCCTCTTGTCACAAGTTAGTAATTATTAGTACATGTCTTTTGTAATGAACCAAATAAAACTTAGTCCTAATAAGTTTTGTACATAATGTTGCAGGTCTAGTTACTTACCTTCCATTCCTAGCTCTTCAGGCTGCAGTTTATGCTGTGATTGTTTGGTTTGCACTATCGCTTCGCGGACCTTTCATCTATTTCTTGGTGATTCTATTCATGTCACTACTCTCGACGAACTCATTCGTTATATTCGTGAGCTCAGTGGTGCCAAATTACATATTAGGATATGCAGCTGTTATTGCTTTCACCGCGCTATTTTTCTTGTTTTGTGGCTATTTCTTGAATAGCCATGACATGCCACAATACTGGAAATGGATGAATTACATTTCAACTATGACTTATCCATATGAAGGGCTACTCATGAATCAATATCAAACGATAGATTCGTTCGGAAAAGATCCTCTTGGAAGAGATGTAACTGGTTTTGGAATCTTGAAATCACTTAATATTTCACATGATTCAGGCAAGAAATGGGAAAAAGTATATGTAATGTTGGGATGGGCTGTTTTTTACAGGGTTCTGTTTTATATTGTCCTGAGATTTTTTTCAAACAATCAGAGGAAATGAAATAGAATTGCGCTGTAAAATCTGCTTTTATTCATATACTATAAACTTCAATTGTATGCTTAATATAAATTTCTTCTTTTCTTCTAAAACAGTACTGTTTGACCAAATAGTATAACTTTCGGCTAAAACTATTACTCCCAGGGGCGGATTTAGGGGTCACAAGAGTGTTCACGCGAACCCCCGTTCGTCGAAAAATTACACTGCGTATATAAGGCCAAATTTGATTTTTATCTCTAGATATCTGATTTGAATCCCCTTCACATGGCCAAAAGCATGACTTAGTGGTCAAAGGGGCTCAAAACCATTATGAGGTCATTGGTTCCATTCTCACTAGCTACAATCTCTTTAAATTTTTTAACTTATTCCTTTTTTGAACACCCTTAGTAGAATATGCACAATAATATTCATAAAGTATGAGCAATAATGGAGGTATAACTAGTAATAAATAGCAATAAATGATATTTAAGTAAATAGGAGGAATGATTCACCCAATAAAGAATGGATTGGACGAATGTTTTCCCTGACAACGATGAATGACAAATAAACCCAAGACTTGTTCGAACTATTCTCGGATCTGGTGGAAAAGTGTGGGAATAATATGGGCAAGAATCTTGATAAAAGGTAGTTTGTGTATCTTTATTCCTTAACACAATGAATATCACATGCCTCTATTCCTTATCCTTTTTCATATTTATTTGGGACATACCCCCAATAAAACTTTAATAGTACAAGTATCAAGAATATGCAACAGAATATTCTCTTTAATATACTGACCTAATAAATTAGCTGTTATAGCTCTTTTTGCCATGGACGACATCGACCATCTTTTGCTTCTCGCCCACGGGCTTTGCCATCTCCTGGTCGACCTCGGCTGACTCTTTTCTCGATGTTAGTCCAACTAATGAGACAGATTTCGACATATACAAGTACTTTTTTTTTTGCTAACTGAAGGAACTTTTATTGAATAACAGAAGATTATTACAGGATGGTAACTAGGCGAGTAGTCCCAGTTCCATTTAAGTCTTCATGCAGTACATTCAAAATAAAGGTGGGTGGGGATACAAAGATTATGATTTTTCTTTGTGATTCTGTAACTTTGCATTTCCCATAGCAGGTGAGTTTGTCCGCAACATTGTTAGCTTCCCTAAAAGTATGTCCCACTTGGGGGCTGCCCAGTTTCTCCAGAAGGTACGTGCAATCCATTAAAATGTATGAAAAGGCTAGTGTGTTTGAGGATAACATTTGTAATAATACCTGAGAGTCTGTTTTCGCAATAAGTGAAAATAGTGTATGACTGTGAGCCAGCTTTAGACCATCGTATAAAGCCAGAATTTCCATATGAATAGCATAGTAGGCATAGTTGTGCGTTGCAAAATCAATAATCCACTCCCCGTTATGATTTCGAATGATTCCACCTCCCCCACCTTGTGGAGGAGGTTGCCACTTGATTGTTTTGTGCACGTTTTTAGTTGGATTACATTTATTTATCCCTAAATAGACAAATTCAAGAGTTTGATAGATGATGTCGTTTGGGGAGATTTGGGTAGAAGTAGTGTGGAATAGCCTTTGGCGTCTATTTTTCCATATGGACCAAAGAATAATGGGTGATAAAATATGTTTTGGTAATTTTTTATTATTGAAGAGTACGTAGGTTGTGGTTGATGTACAAAGTGATATGAGATGTTGAAGTGATCCCACAATGCTTTTGCACTTGGACATTCTACAAAGGTGTGGTTTGTAGTTTCCAAGGATGTTGGGCATGAAGCGCACTTATTGTTAATGATGATGTTACGGTGGAATAGGTTTTCCGGCGTTAGTAATTTGTTATTTATTCGGAGCCACATAAAGTATTTTATTTTATTTATAGAGCGGAGTTTTCAAATCCAATGATTTAAATTATATTGAAGTATAATTATACTGTGTAAATAAATAAAAACTAGTAATTTTTTGGTGTACTTATGATGTTAAATTGCCGTGTAAAAGGTCTTGGCTCCGAAATTGGATAGGAATATTAATCAGAGAAAGAAAATGCAAGAAATCTTAAAAAGAAAATCATTATTTTAAATATTTTGTTCTAATAATTGTGGAGACTTGATACTGTGATATGATTCCATTACAGTAATCTTTTTGTTTAATGATCTGATTCCGTTACAGTTTTTATGAGATCAACATAATCTTAATTCTTATAATTATCTAAGTAATAAATTAATAATCATAGCATGCCTCAGCTAATCATAATTAAACTCCTGTTTGATCATTGAAGATTTCAATGATTAATAATTACAAATATTGAATGCAAATAGTTATTAGCCATAAAAAAAACAATTCCAAACTTCTTACACTTTTATCCTTTCAATATAATTATTTTTTTATTTCCACTTCATTTTTTGTCTCAAACCAAACAATGAAAGAAACCACTTAATTCATATACTAAAGTATTATTTTCCTCTCCTTTCAACATATTCCAAACAAAGCTATCTCAAATAAATACTACTAATATTTTTTAATCTTTAACTTCAATTCTTTTTTGGGTTATCATCATATGTCTAATACAGTAATATTCACTAGTTCAATTAATTCGAATTCGCCTTGTATAAATCATTAAAAGGGATCATTCTGTATCAGAAATTTCTCCATTAATCCCGAGACTCTAGGTGTATTTGGTACGAAGGAAAAATATTTTTCGAAAAATATTTTTTAATTTTTTCATGTTTGGTTGGCCTAAATTTTTTGAAAACCATTTTCCTCGTGAACTCATTTTCCTCAAATTATTTTCCCTATCTAGACAAGGGAAAATATTTTTCAAAAGTCCTTCTCAACCTTCCCCACCATATTCTCCATCTCGACCACCCCACACCCCACCCCCAACCCTGCCCTACCCATCCCACCCTAAATAAGAAAATTATTAATAGTACTTCTTTTTCATGTTATAGATAGATTTTTTTTTTCATTTCAATAAATGAGTATTTTTTTTCTAAAAAAAAATTTTCCACTTACCAACCAAACAAGGGAAAAATAAGTTATAAAATCATATATTTTCTATGGAAAACATATTCCTTCGCACCGATCACACCCTCTATCTCAAGATCTATAATTACGGTGAGAGAAGTTCTATGTACCCACCACATCCCTTGATCGTAAATACTTTATTTTTCCTACTTTGGCCAAATATTGTCTACACCATATTAGTAAATGCTTGATAATAAACACTTTTTTTTTCTACTTTAGCCAAATATTGTCTACACCCTATTAGTAATAAGTGGGTGAACAGAAAATTAAATTATTTCCAACTTTATTTCTAAAGGAAAACCAAACACAAGATAAAAAAAAACTTGTATATTTCCATTCCTCTCCCTACTTGGCTACTTCCCAAACAAATGATACTAAGAGCCCGTTTGGAGATACAAAAAAAAAGAATCACCTTTTTTCTTTTTTCCGAAATTAGTATTTGGGCATAAAATTTCCAATTTTTGCCTGAAAATGAATTTTGGAATTTTTTAAAAATTTGAAAAACTCCTAAAAACTGTTTTTCAAAATTTTCACTCACAAAACTTCCAAAAAATAACTCAAAATTATATTCATGCCCAACCACAACTCTAATTTTTTTTTAAATTTCACTCTTATTTTTTGGAATTTTGCAATTCTTATGTCCAAACGCCCCCTTATAAAATGTATAGCAAAATAACTGAAAGTGAGAGGGAGAAAACGAGTGGAAAAAGAAGACGAATAAAAGTGATCCCTTTCTGTTTTAAGCTGAGGTCAGCTCCAGAACGTAACCGTCCTTATCAGCACTCCCTTTTTTGGATTATTATTATTATTTATTATTATTATGTGAAACCGAAATACAAAAAGCAAATAACAGTCTCACGCTTTTTGCACCTACACACACACACACCATTGATGAGTAGCAGTACTGAACAAAAGAATCAAAATCCTGACCCAGCTGTTACTCATAATAATATTACAGATTTCATTTTCAGTTTCAGAGTTTTTCTTTTGTTGTTTTTCTTTCTTCAGTGTAATAACTTTTCAGAGAACTGAAATTTCACTCTGAAAATCCCTTCTTCTATCATCATACACACCAACTTCTTCTTCTCCTCCTCAAAAAAAGGTACTACTCCTACTACATTTTCAACAACTGCATTTTTATTACTACTACATCCCATCTTTTTTTAGCTCATTCTTGTTTATGAGACGTTGTTGTTTTCTTAAGATTTTTATGTTCTTTCTTAAAAACTCCATTTACCTATTTGGCTGAGAGAGTGAGTTTTGAAAGAGATGGAAACAGGTAAAGCTGCTTTCGTATGACCAAGAGGTAACGGGTTCAAGAGATGGAAACATCCTCTTGCAAAAATGTGATCAGGTCCTTCTCCAAATCCTGCACGTAGCTAAAACCATAGAGTGTAGGGATGAGAATATCACTCTTATTCGGTTCTTCTGAAAAAAGTAGCTCTTTTTAAGTTCTTTTTGATTTCCAAGAACTGCATTTTTATTAGCACTACATTCCCAGTTTTAACTCATTTTTTGTTTATTGGGTTGTGTTTTTATTTATTTATTTATTGTTGCTTTTCTTGACTGTAAGTTTTTAAAAAAACAGCCCCATAAAAGTGTACGGAACTGAATATCAGTACTCTTCTCCGTCTGAAAAGGAGAGTTTTTTTATTTACAAGAACTGCATATTTACACTCCCCTTTTTTTTTAGCTCATTTTTGTTTATGGGTTTTCGTTTTTTTTGCTGTTTCTTTCTGAAAAAACTTCATTTCCACATTGTCATGATTCCTATTTGTTGTTAGCTCCTCTTTTTTCTTTTTGGCTAACTAGGGTGTGTTGTGTCTTGATCAGTTTCAATATTCTTCTTTTTCTAAATTTGTGTGCTTTTTCTTGAATCTGTGAGTTTTCAAAAACACCCACAAATTAAGTGTACGGAACAGCTTCTTCTTCTTCTTCTTTCTCTAAAGGTATTTTTATTGCCTTTCCTAAATTTTTAGCTCATTTTTTGTTTATGGATGTGTCTTTTCTTGTGGATTTTATGTTCTTTTTTTTCCAAAAAAAAATCATTTGCATTGCCATTATTAGTTCTTAGCTCTTTTTTCGTCAACTGGGGTTTTGGTTGTTTGGTTAGACATGTTGTTTAGACCTGTTTCATAGTACTATTCTCGCGTTGTATACATCATACAAATGAGCTTGTTATGAATAAATCTCTGTGTTTATTTTTGAAATAAAGTGCTATTTTTGGAAATTTTCTATCAACTACAAGTACTTCACTTAAATTTGGAAAGTAAAGACATTAAGCTGTGTTAAGAGAGAGTTCCATTTTAATCATTTTAAATCACATATAACGTGTAGATTCATAAATGTTATCCTTTTTTTCTCTCTTTTTGTTTGGAACCCATTTGCTTGTTCCACCAGTTTTTGCTATTTTTAGTAAGTTAAATGCGTGTGAGAAAGGTTTATATATTTATGGCTTTTCTTATTATTGGGAATAACATGCATATCATCAAAATGTTGTTCAGATCTTTCTTGAGCCCAATGCCTAGTTGGCTAATACTATAAAGTTTCAGCTTTTTTTATGGATAGTCTTTTGCTCCACAGTTTTAACACTCAGAGAACAAGCAGAGATTCCTCATTTTTCACTCTTGTCTTTTTGTGAACCTCTTCATTTTCGTGTAATAACTTTAGACCTTGCTTTTTGGCCTTTTTCTTGGCTTCATATGCAGTTCTTCTGCCCAAAAATTATAACTTTAATGGGATAAAGAATAACTAATCGCGTGATTAAATTTGAGATGAGTTTATTACACATTCGGTTGGTATAAAATTGCCGATATAACTTATTTCGGGATTAGTTATCCTGCAATTATAGTGGCATTTCTAATCCCTATAGGAGGGTGGGATAACAATTTCGGAATAACTAATCCCGTGATAATTAATCTTGGGATAACTTTTTCCCAACCAAATGACCCCTTAGAGTTTTAGTGTTTGTACAAAGTCTTACTATTCCCTTTGTTCCAATTTATGTGACATAGTTTGGATCGACACGGAGTTTAAGAGAAAAAGGAATTTTTTTTATACTCAAATCAAATTTATTAACTTATCTTAAGCTTTACAAGAAACTTCACTATAATTTTTGGTGATGGATAAATATTATGGTTAACATGATGTTTAATTTCTTTAAGCCTTTTGTTTGTACTTTCCAGGTACTATAGAATACACTGATCTTGGATATTTATTTGTCTTCAATTCTTGACACCATTTCATAATATAAAAGAATATCCAATATGATTTGGTTCTATTATGACAAGAATAGATTTGAAGCTTATACAAGTTTTTGCTTTACTATAGGTGCATTTAACTTGAAGCTGAAGGTGTTCAATCTAACTCCAGTTTCAACTGTCAAAAGGTATGTTAAATGAGTTCCTGTCTTGCCATTTTTGTATATGAAGAGATTTAGTTTGTTTTCTCTGATTTATGTACCAGTTTATGATTCTATGTAAATCATGTCCAAACACATCAAAGTTGACAAGTTTATAGCAGCATCAATGAGACAATGACTTTGCTAAACAAAAATGACTTAATGTGTATGCTTGTGTGTAGCTTTTTGTCATCCTATCATGCTGCACATTTGCTTTTATTTATATGGTTTTGTTTCATCTTGTTTTTGGATAAACTTGCAGAGTGATTCTTTGAGAGTGATATCAGATATTGTCCTGAAATAGCTCAAGAATGACAAACAAAGGTTCAAAATGGGAGGCTTGTGTAGTAATGATCATCCTTCTCTGTTTTACACAAAAACCAGTCACAACTGGCAGCTATTTGGTCCATGATATGGAGTTACTAAAGGCTCTCCGAAATTCTCTTGTCCAGAAAAGGGATGTTATTCCAACTTGGTTTGATACAAAGACTACTCCTTGCAATTGGACTGGCATAAAGTGTGAAGATGAACATGTTATCCGAATTGATTTTTCTTGTGGAGTTTCACCACTAAATGTACCATTTCCTGGAAACATTGGAAAATTCAGATCCCTTAAGCACTTAAACCTTAGCCATTGTGCCTTCACTGGTTATATATCTCCCGATGTTTGGACTCTTGAGAATTTGGAGATACTTGACTTGAGCGACAACAGGTTAACTGGCCAGCTGCCTCTTACTATATCTAACCTGAGAAACCTCAGACATCTTGTGCTCGACGATAATGGTTTTTCAGGTAGTTTACCATCAACAATTGGTGAACTAAAGGAGCTCAGGGAATTATCAGTTCATGCCAACTCATTTTCAGGAAATATTCCTGATGACATTGGAAACATGGAGAAGTTGCAGTCTCTTGACCTCAGCTCAAATTTCTTCTCTGGTAGTCTACCTTCCAGTCTAGGTAACTTGATGGAGCTTCTATATATCGATACTAGTCAAAACAACTTGACTGGATTGATATTTCCAGAAATTGGAAACCTAAGGAAGCTTAGAATTCTTGATCTCTCATCAAACATGTTAACTGGACAAATACCTGAAACAATTGGCCATCTGAAGCAGCTCGAGGTGCTTGATCTCCAAAATTGCAAATTCATTGGAAGTATTCCTGAAGAAATTTCCGCGTTGAGCAACTTGACATACTTGAATGTAGCACAGAATGATTTTGATGGAGAGCTTCCTTCAAGCTTTGGGAAGTTAGAAAATCTGGTTTACCTTATTGCTCCAAATGCTGGATTGTCTGGAACGATTCCTTCGGAGCTAGGGGACTGCAAAAGGCTCAGGATAATAAATTTGTCCTTTAACTCATTTTCTGGTGCATTACCTGATGGCCTTTCTGGGTTGGATTCACTTAAATCACTTGTACTTGATTCGAATCACTTATCAGGTCCACTGCCTATGTGGATTTCCAACTGGACTCAAGTGGAATCAATAATGGTGCCAAAGAATTTTCTAAGTGGACCTCTACCACCACTTAATCTGCCTTTGCTATCAGTTCTTGATGTCAGTGACAATAAGCTATCTGGTGAGTTGCCTTCAGAAATATGTCGTGCCCAGTCATTGACCATTCTACAGTTGTCGGATAACAACTTCACTGGTGACATTGAAAGTACTTTCAAGAACTGTTCAAGACTCACGGATTTGGTGTTGTCTGGAAACAACCTCTCGGGCAAACTGCCTGCTTATCTAGGGGAACTTCAGCTCATTACTCTTGAACTATCGAAAAACCAGTTCTCTGGAAAGCTACCAGATGAACTATGGGAGTCGAAAACTTTAATGGGGATCTCACTCAGCAACAATATGCTTGGAGGTTCAATTCCAGCGAGTATTGCAAAAGCTTCAACCCTTCAGAGATTGCAACTTGATAATAATCTGTTTGAAGGAAGCATACCGCGTACCATTGGTAACTTGAAGAATTTGACCAATCTTTCTCTTCATGGTAATAAGTTAAGTGGAGGTATTCCAGTGGAGCTTTTTGAATGTAGAAAGTTGGTATCTTTAAACCTTGGTGCAAACAGTCTTTCAGGTGAAATTCCCAGATCAATATCTAAGTTGAAATTGCTAGACAATTTGGTACTGTCTGAGAATCAGTTCACTGGTCCTATACCTGAGGAGATTTGTGCTGGTTTCCAAAACATGCCTTTACCTGACTCTGAGTTCACACAGCATTACGGCATGCTTGATTTGTCCAACAATGAATTAGCAGGGTCCGTCCCACGCTCAATTAAGGATTGCATAGTTGTGACGGAGCTACTTCTTCAGGGAAATAAGCTCACTGGGAGCGTTCCTCGTGAAATTTCTCTGCTTGGTAATTTAACTTTGCTTGATCTATCTTTCAATTACTTTACAGGTCCAATGTTCCCTCAATTGTTCTCAATGACAAGCCTACAAGGTCTCATACTTTCTCATAACCAGATAAGTGGATCTATTCCTGATAATCTTGACTCTATGATGCCTAGTTTAGTCAAGCTAGATCTTTCAAATAACTTGTTGAGTGGTCCATTGCCGCCTTCTGTATTTAGTGTCAAAAGTTTGACCTATTTGGATATCAGCATGAATTCTTTCTCGGGCTCGTTGTCTTTTGATGTTAGATCCTCTAGCTCTTTGTTGGTCCTAAATGCTAGCAACAACCAACTCTCAGGTCCCCTTGACGATTCTCTCTCTAATATGACTTCCCTTTCCATTCTAGATCTCCATAGCAACTCAATTACAGGCAACTTGCCGCCATCACTTTCAGCTCTTGCTTCCCTCACATATATTGATTTATCCAGCAACAGTTTTCAAAAGTCCTTTCCTTGTAGTATTTGTGACTTAGAAGGCCTTGTTTTTACCAATTTCTCCGGCAACAAATTCACTGGCCTAGCACCTGACACTTGCACTAAAGCTACAAAATGCATACCAAGTGAACCTGTTTTACCTTCCAGGGAAGAAAACTATGCATCTTCACCACTTCTAAGCCATGCATCTGTCTTGGCTATCGCCTTTGGTGCATCATTCGTTTCACTTGTGGTGCTCATTGGAGTTCTCAGATGGAAAATGCTGAGACAAGAAGCTGTAATTCTTGACAGAGGTAAAGGTAAACTAGGGAACACAAGTGACCCCACATCTACTGATGAGCTTTTGATTAAGAAGCCAAAGGAGCCTTTGAGTATCAACATTGCAACGTTTGAGCAGTCTTTGTTACGGATCAACCCTACAGCTATTCTCTCAGCCACTGAGAATTTCAGCAAGAGTTACATCATTGGTGATGGTGGCTTTGGTACTGTATACAGAGCCAAACTCCCTGAAGGCCGGACTATCGCTGTCAAGAGACTGAATGGAGGTCACGTGCATGGTGATCGCGAGTTCTTTGCTGAAATGGAAACAATTGGGAAAGTAAAGCATGAAAATCTGGTGCCATTGCTTGGCTATTGTATCTTTGCTGATGAGAGGTTCTTGATATACGAATACATGGAGAATGGAAGCCTTGATTTCTGGTTGAGAAACCAAGCAGATGCAGTAGAAGCACTCGATTGGCCAACTCGTTTCAAGATTTGTCTAGGGTCAGCTCGTGGACTTGCCTTTCTACACCATGGTTTTGTTCCACACATCATTCACAGAGACATCAAGTCAAGCAATATACTCTTGGACAGGGATTTTGAACCACGAGTATCGGACTTTGGCCTGGCTCGGATCATTAGTGCATGTGAGAGCCATGTTAGCACAATCCTTGCTGGTACATTCGGGTACATACCACCTGAGTATGGACAGACCATGATGGCTACAACCAAAGGTGACATATATAGCTTTGGAGTGGTGATGTTGGAATTGGTGACAGGAAGGGCGCCAACAGGACAGGCTGATGTCGAGGGAGGCAATCTTGTTGGCTGGGTGAGGTGGATGGTCGCAAATGGGAGGGAAATTGAAACTTTGAATCCATATTTTTCAGGTTCAGGATTATGGAAGGATCAAATGCTGAGCGTTCTTTCCATTGCAAGGTTATGCACCAATGATGAGCCATGGAAGCGACCAACAATGCTTGAAGTAGTGAAGGTGTTGAAGGAGGCCAAAAGCAATGGTTCCTGTGGAGGGTGATTGAACCTCAACCACATTAACATGATTAGGTTAAAGTTTCAAGAAAAGGTAATGAATGGTCTAATTATAATAGGATCATGGTTCTTTGTGTTATGCAGCTATCTATTGTATAATTGAAACTAGTTTTATGAGTTCATACAAGTCTGATATATGTAAGTTAGTAGAGATATGCTTAATCAAAACTTGAAAATAGACTTTGTTCTTCCCTTAAACAGGGGAGCTATACTCTCAGTGAAGTTTTTTTTAAGGCTATACAAATTAATATCTTCCTGAGTTACTAAAAGTTAATTAAAGAACCAGTGACCAACACTCATCTATAAACACATGTACATATTTGAAGAACAAATGACAGAAAAATCAGTAGGAAAAATGATAGAAAGGAGACTAATAACAGTACTAATTATTATATATTTAATATAAGCTAAAATGCAAAATAGTGCTGCCCTTTTCTTTCCCTTTTAAGCAGACAAATAATTGAATTTATGATTTGAATTTTGAATGAAAAATAACAATACTTAGAAAATTGTCTGCAAGTAGAATTAGAAGTATATATATATATACCAAACTCATTCACCATTTTGAATAGGCAAAATACCTTAAACCACCCCTAAACTTGGCTCAAATTATTAATATCTTCTTCGAACTATGCGCGGTCTTAATTACCCCCCAAACTTGGCCTTTTGAGAGTCATTACCCCCCTAGATGCTAATATGGCAAAAAGTGTGGGTGCACTCGCCTGCCACGTGGATTTTCTGTATATGTGGCATTTTTTGAAAAATAAAATATATTTTTACCTTTTTAAGAATATTACTTTTTTAGATCATTTTTTTCGAATATAATTTATAGTAAAACTTGGATAGAACTACATTTTTTAGACTAAATATTTTTATTTTGTCAAAAATAATAAAGTTTTAGTTAAATTTTTTTTTTTTGAATTTGACTTGAAAATAAAGATTTATACAATTGAAATAAATAAGCCAAAATAATTAATTTCAAACTATGTATTTTTTATAACTTTTTAGATGCCTTGACTATTTATTTCAATTGAAAAAATCTTTATTTTCGGGTCAAATTAAAAAAAACTTAACTAAAACTTTATTATTTTTGGCCAAATAAAAATATTTAGCCTAAATAATGTAGTTCTATCCAAGTTTTATTATAAATTGTATTCGAAAAAAATTAACTAGAAAATTAATATTCTTAAAAAGGTAAAAATATATTTTATTTTTCAAGAAAATGCCACATATACAGAAAAATCCATGTGGCAGGGGAGTGCACCCACACCTTTTACCATATCAGCATCTAGGGTGGTAATGACTGTCAAAAGGCCAAGTTGAGGGGGGAGGGGGGGGGGGATAATTAAGATCAGGCATAGTTCGGGGAGGATACTAATAATCTGAACCAAATTTAGGGGTGGTTTAAGGTATTTTGCCTCTTGAATATTAACAATCTCCCTTGAGATTCACTCTTTGCCGACCAAGCCAAGGGATTGGGAATATGAGCAGATACATTAGTACTACAGTCGACCTCTTTATAACAATATCCTAATGGAGCAACACTTCACTATGAAAGCCAAATTTTTTCGGAATTATTTTTTATATTATGTTATAATATATGTTATCTATAACAATACTTCGTTATAATATTCAAAACTTATAAAGAGATTTGACTGTATAAGAATCGATGTATATAACCAAAAGGAGAGGATTTAGGAGAAGCATCTTTTTAATGGGTGACTTGATACCTAAACAAACAGAATAGGAATGAAATCTTGCGGCCCACTGATCACGCTCAATTGTGTTTTATAAAAAGACTAAACGGACATTGCAAATATATATGAATATTTAGCCCAGAGTCGAATTCCACAGGGAATTAACCCATCAATTATTGTTGTTAGACCAGTCAATTCTCAATAATCAAGTTCCCAAAGATTATGGAGATCAGGGGACTCTATCCAATCCGTGCGGCAAATCTGTTTGTGGTGGATCACTTTTCAGTATTTTTTTACTACTACGATTAAATGAAATTAAATAAACTAAAAGATAATTAATATTGAGATGCAAACAGATGCGATAAAGGTCTAAGGTTATGGTTTCCCCCGTTGGTGAACTTCTCTCTTGGATACTTCTTATAGTTTGATTTAGTTATCTCTATCAATCATGAACACTCCAGCTACTATAAATCTCTCTCAAGTAATTATGANNCGAACCCTTGGTTATGACTCTCGTCTATACTCCGGGAGTGATGTTGCTCAAATAACTACCTAAATATGCACTCTCTCTCAAGTAGATACATAATAAATAGGCGCAGCTAATTGATGGCCCTTCAATCAACTACAACAAGAACGTAGTTGAACAAATAGAGATTAACAACCAATCAAAACTATATTAATATCACAATAGCGTCATTCCCCAACGGGTTCCACCAAAACCTTAGATTAAAACAATTAGCTACTCATAGCAATACTGAAAACTACAAAAGAATTCATGACTATGATAAAAATTGCAAGAGAAGGAGATGTGGATTGATGCCCAATTGCTCTCCTTGCTTCTTGCCCTTGCTTTTTCTTATTCTAAACTTTAAACCTAGATAATCCGCTCCTTTGGACGAATTGAACCTTTTATAGATTAAGTGGATTGTCCCCAAACTCCCAAAATTACCCTTCTCAGCGTCTTCTTTTTGTCAGGACTAGCGCGGGCGCGCTACAGCCCGCGCTAATAGGGTTTAACACTGCCCGGCAGATCACTGGACTAGCGCGTCGGCGCTAGTCTCGCGCTAATGCCTGCGTTAGTGGGGTTTCCTACTGTCTTGAAAAATTTCCAGCCTTCAAATCACTTCAGAGTTACCCCATGGTCTGTTATTCTTCAAATTCGCCCAGATCATCGTCATAAGTCCTCAATAGCTTATTGTACTCCTGCGAAACACAAAAATCACCATTAGGCCAATTTATCATCATTTAACTCACTTAAGACCGTGAAACCTCATTAAGTTAGAGTATAAATATATGTTAAACTATGTGAATTCAGCCTATTATCAACACCCCACACTTAATTCATTGCTAGACATCGAGCAATCCACTATATCCTACAAGGTTTCTTTACATCAAACACTCCCCTACGGTGTCACCACAAACGTTTTACAAGCAATGCACCTAGCATTGTAACATCTTTCCTCAAGCAATGACTCTCACATTCCATGCTATATCTTACTTCCTCAAAATACTACGAGGAGGTCAAGACTTACCTCTTTTTCATAAATCATATGCCCTCACTTCACACAATTGAGAGTAGTTCCATAAAAGATAATAGTCAGAAAAACAGGAACTTTTAATCAAAAGAATTCACTCTCTCAGAAATAACATTCATGTGCCACAAAAGATACGTCATAGGCTTGCCCATAGTGTAATACTCCACTAATTGAGTTCATTCAGTCTAAGATCAATACGTCTTTATTTGGTTGTAATGTAGGCTAAGGGACGGGTAGGATACATTTTGGGTATAGTGACTAACCTCCCTAAGCACTTTTAATACAATTACATTCACATTCAGCCCATTTTCATGCTTGGCCAGAACTTTCACCCTGCTTTACTTCATAATTATCCCATGCCACTAATTATCAAGGACTACATGTATTTATTGTCCTCTTTTTTTTTTTTCTAAGTGGCCTTCACTTTTGCATTTTTCATTCTATTTCCTTGATTTTCCTTACAGATCAAACCACCACCCCACACTTTGACTTTTACATATCTGCTAACAATTCAAGTGCTCGTGGGAAGTACCAGGTTCAAACAAACAGGCTATTCAAACAATTGGTTATGGTTCATAATGTGGTTATTAAAGAAATAGGCTTATAAGCTTAAAGGGGTTGACTATGGTTAATTATATTCAGTAGGTATATATTTGTGTCTGGCTTAACAAGGAAATGCATATATCCCTTCTAAGACTAAACAAACTTCTATTTCGATTTGTACACACACGGGGCAAGTTCTAGGTACCAAATGCAGACATAGAATAGGTGCAAAACACCACACACACACATGGCACATAATTCAATCCAAATTGGTTCATCAAACACTCCATTGAGCATTCAAGTTAGTTACAACATGCATCATTAAGGCATTATACAAGAGTCAACGGGTGAGCCTAAGCGTCACACTCTAGGATTCACGGTGTTTGGGTGTAACACACTAAGAGTAGCATTTTATCATTCAGCACCTTGCCCAAAGGATTCCTATAATATAAAAATAAAAATAAAAGAAGCTAGCTATACCCGGTTCAATCTAAACTCTTGGAAAAGAACCGTGGTCAAAATAAAAACCAAGAGGGAGCTACTACACTACCTACAAAGAAAATAAAAAAATCTTTTTGGTGTTTTCTTCGGACTGACCTCCCTCAAGAAAACTTCCTACGAAATCCGTCGTCAGGAGGAGTTTCCACTAAATTTTCTGATTTTTTTTTTTCGATTGACTTGGACCCTCAAGAACCCCTGCCAAAGGGATCCGTCGTCGGGCCAAGACGACTTGATTACTATTACTAACAACAACTAAAACAAACTACACAAAAAAAACATAAAACAAAACTGCAATTCGATCAATTTAACCAAAACAAACTAAAGCAAATAATTCACAACTTATACAACATACAATACAACAGGGATACCATCCCCCATCCCACACTTAAAACTAGGACATGTCCTCATGGACAATGAAAAGATAGAGTAAGGTAAACGGACTTCCCTGGAAGCTCAATCTTGATGGGAGATGGTGTCTGGGTTGACGTTGCAGGCACGACCCAGGGCGCGTAGCCAGCCCATAATCTTCTTCTCAGACTTCTTTGTTGGGTATTGATGCGAGACTAAATTGCATAGTTTAACATGTGATATACCTTACATTTTATGCGCATTAATGATAAAAATACACTTGTTATGTGCTTAATGGAGTTTATTTCATGTGTAGGTGAAGTGGAGATGGAAACGGAGCTAAAGGGATGCAAATACGTCGAAAAATACGCGAAAGGAGACACCCGGGCGATAGCCGGGCGACAGAGCCAAACAACCTAACCCTACCTGGCGTTAGCCAGGCGTTAGGGCTGAAACGCCAGCCCTACCCTGGCGTTAGCCAGGCGTTAGGGCTGAAACGCCAGCCCTAGCCTGGCGTTAGCCAGGCCTTTGGGTCCAAACGCCAGGGTCCCCAGTTCGGCGAAAAACCGAGTTTTGACGGGTTTAAGTGTTTCCCAATTGAAATAGAAGTCTCCTACACGTTTAGGGTTTGTCCTAAACTTATAAATAGACTCCTAAAACACAACTACAAAAGGGAGGGATTCGAATAGGAAGACATACGAAGGATTCGAAGAGACGGCAAGACATCGATTTGTATATATTTTTTTCATTACTTTGTAGTTCTATTATGCAAGTTGTTTTAGATTTTATTCTTATGAATTTGTTTAG